>JARYGA010008901.1:0-37741 GCA_030545235.1 Helianthus tuberosus | reverse complement strand
CGACTACCGTTTGAAAGTTCATCGTTTTGTGTGATTCATCTAACAAGGTGTCAGTACATCGGGAATAAGAGATCATGTGGTTTATGTCAGTTTGCATGTGATTTTGGTTTGATCAGTCTTTTAGTCAACATTAGTAAAAGTATCAAGTGAATCATCAGATTTTGCATGTGAACTAGAGATGTGGCCCAATCATACTTTAAAGTGATTCAGATTTATAGAGCGGTCCAATGAGATTATTGTTTTGAAATTGGTGTTGTCGATTAAGTGATTTGGTCGGCCCAATAAAATTTAGTAAATCAAAGTTGTTGTCGACCACCTACATTGATTAAATAAAAAAATTGATTCAAAGTTTGCTTGTGTCAGGTCTTTAAAAAGGTTGTTGGCTTAGTGGTTATTGTGGTCAAATTGCAACAGACTGCATGTGATGTTGTATGTGAGTATCTCGGTTTGATCAATACTAAAGCCAAAATATTCAGCACAATCAATTGAGTGTTCCGGCCCATGTGTTAAATATTGTTTCGGCCCAATCATAGTTAATCAAATTGTTTAGTTTACATTAAGTCTACAGGTCACACGGTTTGAAGTTCAAAGTGTTTAAAGGTTCATCAGGTCGATTGAAAGTCAGTCAGTTTGCACGTAAAAGGATCAAGTCATTCGAATTTGATCCGGGTCATAGCTGTCCGCACAGAATATTCACCAGTTCGAGTACCAGTCTTATTCTGTTAATTGATAAATATTTAAACTGATTGTTGTTTGTTTGTTTGTTTGTTGTCAGGTATTTTTTTATGTGATACAGCTCATTCAAGACCAGTATTTTTGAAACAAGAAAGTTTGTGTTGTGAAAAAGTTTCCAAATCATGAGTGAAGATTTCTACAACGCGTTTGCTACTCCGTCTACTCCGGCTGTCATTGCTCAGAACATGAATCTGGAAAACAAAACGGGAACTACTCAGAAACCCCTGAAGCTAATGAGCATTGAGGAGTATTACGGGTGGAAAGATAGGTTCGAAAACTGGGTACATGCTAACCATCTAAGATCATGGGAATGTATTCTGAAGAAGTATGTTCTACCACGGACAGATCTACAAGTTATCAAAGAACTCTCAGAATTTAGTGACAAAGAACGTGATATGTACCGAGCTGAAAAGATGATGATCAGTTTACTTCAGCAGGCTATCAAGGAAGACATTTTTGTGTTGCTACAACATGACAAGACTTCAAAGTCAATCTAGGAGGCTCTTAAAGTCAAGTTTGAGGGAAGTGAGAATATGATCAAGAGCAAGAAGGCACTGCTCAAGAAAGAATTTGATCTGTTTACGAGTTTGCCCGGGGAAGATACCAAGAAGCTAATTGAACGGTATTGCCACTTAGTGCGATCCATGTCAATGCTGAGTATAACAAAAGATCGTGAAGAGTGGGTAGACAAGTTAGCTGACGCTTTACCGCAAAAGGAGTGGGGAACTTACTTGATGATTCTAAAGAACACTGGTGTATATGATGGGTTAACGATTTCTCAGTTTATAGAGAAGATTGAGGGTCAAGATTTGGAACAACAAAAGATCGCGAGGATGAACAATCCAAGTGGTCAACAGGATGTAAAGATGTATTACAAAGGCCGTGTTCCAGAAGTTGAAAGAAGCCCGAAAATACAAACTGCATTTAGTGCTGGAGATTCTAAAGAAAAGGTTGATCAAAATCCTAAAAGCAGCAGTGGTTTCTCTTCATACCCGAGTGTCAATCCAAAAGATACTACATCAAGCTTCCATTCTCAAAGCACAAAGACTGGGAATGGTTGTGTGATACAGTGCAACGTTGCATTAAATCTTCCAGATGGCCAAAGTTTTTCTGAAGAGGTTGCAAAAGATCACATGGCATTACTTGGTTCGGTGTTGCTATCTTATGAAGGATTAGTTGCAGGGCGGATTGGGAATCCTATGCTCACAAAGGAAGATTACGATCAGATAGACGCCGAAGAAATGGAGCTTATGGATATCAAATGGTGTCTAGCTAGCGTTCTGAGAAGAGCTGAAAAATTCAAACTGATTACTGGAAGAAATGACTTTCTTGATGCACACGTTTCTACTTTGGGTTTTGATAAATCTAAAGTTACTTGTTTTAAATGCAGGGAGAAAGGTCATTTCAAGAGGGAATGCAAGAATAGAGAAGCAAGTGACATGAAGAATCCATTCGGAAAAGATGACTACTACCGGAAAGCCATATATCAACAGGTTGGTCAACAACAACTACAAGAACCACAAGTGGCTCATGGTAGAAAGGTGATAGAGGATTCAAAAAGAGCATGTCTGGGGAATCAGGAGAATTTTAACTGGCATTTTCAAGATGACGAAAAGCTACCTGAAGGTTTTAGCTGGGATATGTTTGCGGATGAAAAAGGAGAGTTTAAAGCATTCATTTCTAAGATTGTGAAAGAACCAGATATATTTACCACATGGATGAAGTCTATTGGTGAAACTGTGAAGAATGTGGAGGAAGAATCTGTTGCATCTGATGAAA
Source organism: Helianthus tuberosus (assembly GCA_030545235.1). Lineage (NCBI taxonomy): Eukaryota > Viridiplantae > Streptophyta > Magnoliopsida > Asterales > Asteraceae > Helianthus > Helianthus tuberosus. Next base: position 35,227 of record JARYGA010008901.1, on the reverse strand, counting down.
GCTCACAGAGCTCAGATGAAAGTTCACAAAGTGATGAAGTTTCAGAAAAAGAAGTTATTTTTTATCAAACACCAGTTGATTCTGGATCTTCGGATGAGAATACTGAAAAATCAATTGAGTTTGATAAATCACCAACTGACGACAGTAGTGATGATGAGGAAGAACAGCATATTAATGTTGCTAAAACTCATCTTTCTCCTGAAAGTTTTCATTTTTATTTTGCAGATCGTTTGGAGAAGCTGAAGGAAAAACAAGCTGCAAAAGAACAAATGAAACAAAAGTCTGAAAGTGGTGATCAAACAAAAGAAGCTGTTCAAAATGAAGAAATAAAAAGTGTTGCTGAGGAGATTGTTGAACCAGAAAAGGTGACTGAAGCTGAGAAAGTTGTTGAAGCTGAAAAGACCATTAAAGTTGAAAAGATTGTGGAGGTCGTCAAGCCTTGTTTAAAGTGTTTGGAACCTTGCAAGGAATGTGTAGCTAAAGATGAGAAGCTGGAAGAGTTTGAGAAGAAGAAGGAGCAGTTGCTGTGCAATCTTAACTACGTGAAAGAATCGTATGATGTTTTGAACAGAACAGTAACGGGTCTACAAAAGACAAATTCTGAACGAGAAGATGCTTTGACAATGATGAATGCAACACTGATGACAAAGCAAAAAGCTATAAATTTCTACATAGAAGAAAGTGCTAAGTGGAAGCAAGAGTTGGAAACTGAAAAGATTGAAAATGAGAGGATCAGAAGATTATTGCAGAGTTATTCTAGTTCTGATTATCTTATTGATCGAATTTACCCGACTGTTGCAGGTTTCGAAGCATTCAAGGATGAGAAGACAAAGAAGAAGGATACTGGTAAGAAACCGAATGTTACCTATAACAAGTGTCCGCCTCCAATCTGGGAAGGTTATTCTCCCAGAAAACCAAATGAGGAGCAAGTCGAAAAAGCAGTCAATATAAAGCTAAAAACCGATACAACTGATGGCTTACCAGAAAACATTGACGTTATTTTCACATCTTCTGACACTGATCATGAGTCTGAGTTAATCAAAAGGGTGGTCGATCAGGTGTTGGATACTGATGAGGAGTTTGAGTCAAAATCTGAGTTTGGAGGGTCAAGTTCATCAGTCAACAGTTCAAAATCGTCGGTTAAAAGGGCTTACAGTAAAGAGTTTTTGTTATCAAAATCGAATTTGGATGATGAAAATTTGAAGTAGCATATACTTTAAATGATTCTGACAAATTATATTCTGACAAAGAGTTTCCAATAAGAAGTGTTAGATTTGAAATGATCAAAAAGGTTTTCAAAATGACAGAAATTAAGATTTCTGAAATAAAAGATTTAAATCTTACTGGAAAACTTAAAAAATACACTTAAAGAGTTCAACAACGATTAAACAAGAAAAAGGGCTACAATTCTGGTTTTGGTTTTCAAAAGAAACCAAACCATAATGGTAGCTACAAAAAGAAAGGTTTAGGTTTTATTCCACCAAGAAATTATAAAAATGAGAAAAATTCTAAAACAAAAATAGAATTTGTTTCAGGAGGAAGTGCAGAGGAGGAACAGAAGAAACCTTTCTTGAGACAATCAAACCAGGAGTTTCTTGCTGAAAAGAAAAGGAATGGAACTGGAGTGTTTCATCCAAAAGAGACTCGAACCTGTTTCAAATGCAATGAAGTTGGTCACATTGCATGGAACTGTGCGAAAAATGCTAAGATCAAACAGGGAGTTTCTGAAAAACTGAAAGAAATAGTTGTTGATGTTGAATCACCAACCGAAAAATTCAAAATGTTTTAAAATTCAATTTATGAGGTTGGTGAATGTTCTACAAAGAATTTTTACAAAAAGAGAGCAAAAGATAACCAAATGTGGGTTGTCAAGATGGGTGATGTAAAAGTCGGAGATGAATCTGGTTCCACAAAGCCAGATGAGCCACAGGTTGAGACAAAAGATTCAGTGAATGATGATGAATTTCCATCACTGAAATTTGAAGAAATTAAAAAGAAAATTGGTAAAGTTGAGATCTCGGATCAGTTTTACTCCGGGAAAAATGAATTTGATGTCGAGAAAACATTCAATGGGAATGTTAAGAAAATTTTTGGAAAAAATGCTTAATGGGAAAGCAAAGGGGGTTAAAGATTTCTATGCAACTAAAAAGGCAACATTTAACCCAACTGAAAAAGAGCTAAAGGAGCTAAAAACACCCAAGGTTGGTCAGACTTGGGTGGAAATTCTTTTCCCTTGATAATCTGACTTGCCGGAGATCCCAAGTTTGTAATCGTGGATCAGGAATCGGCATCTTTCTTAGTAATTGAGTGGGTGAATGAATCTTAAAAATAGTTGAATTTTTACAGGTTAAGTGCGACTTGCCGGAGCTTCCAGGTTGGTAAGTGTGAAGCAGGAATCGGCATTTTTATTGGTAAAATGGTTTTGTGTAGATGAGGTATTCCTACAAGTGGTTGATGGAAATTTTCACTTCCAAGTGGTAAATCAGGGACATTAAGTTGTATCTGATTTTCTAAAAATGATTGAGGAAAATGTGATGAACCAAACCCCTAACTTTACAAGTGGTAAATTTAACAAAACTTATTTTCCGGAAAAATCATTTTGGTTAAAACAAACTTAAGTGTTTTGAAATCATAATGAGAAAATAGTTTTGTGTAAGGGGGAGTTCTGATTGTTTATGCCAAGTGGATGGCGAATTGAAGTGATTCGATATCGGTTGTCAATTTTTCTTGTACAGTTTGTTTTCAAATTTCCTGAAATGTGTTTGCATTTTAGCGGGAGTAAGTTTTTTTTAGAAAATCCAAAAACATTAGAAAATTTGAAAACTACAAAAACATGATAAAATCAAAAATGAGTTTTTGTTGTGAAATAGAGGAAATGATAGTACATCAGTAGACTGTCACAACATGCTAAAGAAATGTAAAGTTAAATTGTGATAAACAATCTCACTGCGGATATGCCAGTAGGTTTTTGCACATTTAGTAGATTGTGATGAGATATAAACCTAAATTCAAACTTGCTTATATCGTGGGGAAACATCTCTCGGATATATGGGTAACCCCCGAAATCTTGTTTGAAAGGTCCCTCTTTCTGAGATACTGGGTCTTTATGCTCAGTGATATCTGGGGTATTATCCCGGGACTTCTGATTTTGCGGAAGCAATGGCCTAGTCCCTGGAGAATACTTTCTGCAAATGCTTGAAACATAGCGCCGCCCTCAGCAAATTGATGAAACAATAAAATTGATAGTCATTGCTGTTGTAAACAAAAGATCCTCTAAAGGGGACACACCGAAAGTCGAACCGTCATCTCTCTGCTGAACGGAAGTTCTGACCTGAGCTCTCACGGTTTCGTACTATAATTTATTCCCTTACAGATATCATCTGTGGTATACTCACATGTAAGACTGAATATTGGGATCTGGATACGGGAGTATATTCTGAGGTGGGACACGCGATTGAGTTTAAGTGCTTAAAATATTAATCTCATATCTCGAAACAGTTGAACTTTGTGTGAAAATTTAAGTGGACTAGTATACTGACAATCTAGGTGAATTGTTTAGAACTTAAAATGAAATGAAGCTTAATGGTGTTGGTGATTTGTCTCATAAACTGATATGATCCTCTTACACAAACTCACAAAAATATTGTTTGTAAATATTTCATTATTGTATTCCTTTGTTATAAAAATTCAAAAAGATTTTAGACGACTGATGTTGAAAAGTTGATTTTCAAAATTCCAAGTGCTGAACATGACGAACAGGTTTGGGAAAGTATTTGTTTGAAGATGTTTGAATTGAAAATGATATTTTGGCAAGTGGTTCATCAGAGATTATAAATGTTGAATCATTTTTAAAATTTTGCTCTACAAGTTATCATCAGAAAATTTATTTTTGGGTAGAGAATGTGCAGGTTATTTGAATGATAGAGAGTCAGGTTCCGATACCTGAAGACTTTGTGATTTTAACATGCCAGACTGCGATCCCAGCATATTGAAAGGGGGAGTCTGAAGAAATTCGAGTAGAGATTGCTTGTGGGGAGTCTGCTGATGATGAAAAGAGAAGAGAGAAGATTTGAGGATACTTACAACGTCAAATATTTCAAAGAGTTCAAAAGGACTGATAAAAACTGAAGATGCGAAGACTCGACACTTAAGACTCGTCAACATCTGAGGGGGAGTCTGTTAGTGCATACATCTGTCATCTTCGTCTTATATCGAGTCTCAGGTTCGTTGCGGATCAGAACAAGAATTATGTCATCATCATTGATGATGACATCACATACATGACATCACATATGACATCATGGAAGCATACAACACTAAAAGTCAAAACAGAACGTTTGAATATGTAATTGTTTGAATTGTCATGACCGTTTGAATGTGTGTTGACCGTTTGAAGAGGTGACCGTTTGAAGGGTGGCATGTCACCTTCAAACGGTCAGGGTCCTAGTCTATATATACCCTTCAAACTTTCATCATTTGTAACTTTCCGGCCAGAGCAACGAAGTGCTGCCGAAGTGTTGTCAGGTTGTAAAACATTGTGAAATCTATTATACAACAGTTTAAAGTGTATTGCTTGCTGAATTGAACTCAGTTTCTTAGTTTCCGCCTCTGAAACTGAGATAAACTCTTCTGAACGACTCGTTCGGGTCTAAAAACGATCCTACATTATTTTTAAGAAATATAATTCCGGAAAGTAATAAAAATCGAAGTATTGATTTTTCGTGAAAAATACAAAATACACAAATATTTACATAAAATACAAGTATACTTTCCTAAGCATACCTGTACAAAAATAATATTGAGAATATTATTTCATGAAATACTTATATTTATTTTTGGGAAAATAATATAAGTAACATACACGGAAAGTTAAAAATATAAATTATTTTTAACAACTTATTACCTTGACAAAAGGACTTATAAACAAATATATATTTTAAGAATGAAGTATATATTTACAAAATACATTACATACTCAAAGTGCAAAGACACCATGTACGGGCAAGACCCGACAAACAAGGGCACGACCCTCACAAAGATTGAACATACAAAGAACATATACATAAACAAAAGATGGTGACTTATACTTGTGTGATACAAGTCTAGTGACTAACATTAATAGAACACGTATAGGTCACGACGCTACGAAACCAACCGGTGAAGTTTACGGCGCAGGATACGCAAAGTTGTGAGTTCATGTCCCCCTTTTCTTTTAACTGTTTTTAGTTTTTATAACTTCGGGGGTGAAATACATGTTACAAATGTTTCGAACGTTTACAAATGGTATGTAGAATACAAAACTAAGGAATGACACATAGATCATGTGACAAATAGGGTACCATAAGCACCATTAATCAACGTATACATTTAGACCACGGAACAAACGGTTAGATCTAATGGGTTTCAGGCAACCCCACTCTTGGCCTACTTCTACCAATGAGTGCTTCTGTGTCTCAGTCAATCTCGACAAAAATGCCTAGATTTGGTGGCTTCCTATGTCGTGACAAATGTTAGTGGCCTTGCAAACCACTAGCGATCTCGTATTCCTTACATTCACAGTACTTAGTTACAGATACGTTTTACAAGTTACATACCATGTTTTCATTCAAGTATAAAACATTCTATACAAAAACTGCATGAACTCACACCAACATTATGTTGACAATTTTCCAAAACTTACATGTATTTCCAGAAACAAGTTGGATCTTGGGCGCTGGTGTTGTTTTCAAGACGTAAATTTCAAGTTTAGATGTCATCCACTTTTGTTTTTTTATCATAACTTGAGGTGGGTTTTGGTTGAAACTTAAATGACTTGTGTTAGTAACATTTCAATCTTATGAATGGATGAACATCTTGTTTTAATCGTATAGTTGTTTATTATAATTGAATGCAATGATATTGAGCAAGTCACACATCATACGCTTCCGCAAAAGTCAGGGTGTGACAGTTTGGTATCAGAGCTTTGATTGTAGTGAACTAGGATTCCTTCTCGAGTCTAGACTACAATCATTAGGACTCTCTCACGAAAATATTTTTACAAAAGGTTTTTCATTGCATTTACAAAAAGCGCCAAGATCCATGAATCCGACATTTTTTTTCAAAGGAAAGAAGAAACGAGAGTTATATGTGACATGTAGCATTTATTTGCTTGTATATACTAAGTAACGTTATTATATACTAATATATATGCATATATGTATACAGAATGATTATTGACGGGAACGAGATACCTTCGACTTCGAATCCTGTTATTGTTCTTGACTTGCGCAATGAGATTATCGACCTCGCGTACACTGCGAAGCTTATGGCTGATTACCAAACGAGGCCCCGAGCTTGATTATGTAGAAAGTGGCTGTTCTTCCCCCTTGAATGCGAAGGTGCCTGACTACGGCAGTGACGGCGAGGTGGAGGAGGCAACCTTGGACAACGACCTTATCAGTGAGACGAGACCCCGGTGGCTTTTACGAAGCGTGATTGGCGACTCTCTTGTCCAGACAAGGAAGATGAGGTACTCATCTTGAAGGTACCCCTTCAACTACTAATGCTAGGAACTCTCTTTGTTCCTATTCCTTCTAAGCATTGTGCCACTTTGCGCATAACGACAACAGACGTTCGCGCATGGACCATCATAAAGGTCCTTCCATGTCGAAGGTGTGAAGACAATAGTTTTCCCCTCTCTGACTAATCAGCTGCTTCGAACGAGAGAAAATTAGGGTGACCATGTAAGACAATTTATTGTTACGGGGGCCCACGTAACAACAACTTGTAGTGCATGGAAATCCTGGTGAACTCTGCGGGTCAAGCTAATGATCATTACACATTCGAAAATCCTAAGTTGTTTAAACCTCCGTCTAGTAGAACACCAATCGAGATAGTTACTATAACCCTCTACAAGTGGGAAGCCTGTCTTTCCCTACTTCGTGCCTAACATCCCTACCTGTAGTACGAATCATTGGGAACCGGTATCCAAGCAAGTGAAGATGGTAAACACTCAGGAAAGATTTTCCTCAACACTTTAGGATTCTTGTGTTTAAATTTGTACAGAGCCTACGACACCCCAACCATATCCATTATAGTTGCGATGATAGACCCCAACATTTGACATCCGTTTTACCCCGAGGAGGTAGCATGGCACGAACTGTAGTGTAACCCATTTACTGCACTCTGTTCGTCATTCATGAAGACCGTACCAACTACACTGGGACTCTTGGAGCCCAAGCAAAATCAATGTAAAAGTCACACAGTCCAGTGTGACAAAGGGGTCCTTCCTATGTCGGACAGACAAGGTCCATGAAGCATAGCACACATGTTATAAGGGCAAAAGCAACCGCTCGATTCTCCTCTTCTTAACAGATTTCCACTCCATATAGGCACATGGATGAAACAGGGAGGAAACTTCTTCCTGTCCTTTAACTCATAAGCACCCCGTCACCCACTACCCATATTACAGCACCGACGCACCCATCAGTACTTCCACCCTCTCTATCCCGTGGTGCACCCCATCGTTTGGGTAGTGTATTCACACCCTGGAAACCACTTTACGGTTGCTACAAGGCACAATTCGGTCCTGAGGAAGAAGTCACGTACCCTCACGACCTTATCTCTGCGTTTCACTATCACTTCCTCCTATACGTGGTAGTAATGCACAACCCCCCCCCCCCCCATCTCCTGTGAAGCACACCCATTTATGTAAAACTAAAGACTATGGAAGAGTCGGAGACTTGAGGAATAAACAGGGAACAAGGTGAAGGGAAGACCTCACCGTATTTTTATAGCCCTGGATGACTTGCATCAATCAGAGTAAGGTGACTCCGAGGAGGTTTGCTTCGCAAGACTAATTGCAACAAGTTGATATGGTGTATGTAAAAGTCGATGTACCCTTAGCAAGATTTTGTTGTGACTCATTTTACCTCGCTGCAATGATGAGATGATTACGGTGGGAAGATTTGCATAAGATTATTAGGAATTACCCTACCTTTATACTTGTGGTGCACGACGAATAAGCTTTGCTTTCACGCAAAGACAACAACATTTATTCCAAAATAAATGTTTAATCTCATCAATGTGTTTTATACATGAGAAACACATGGAACCACAGCAAAGGAAACGTTGGCCGAGTCTAATCAGAACCTTTACCTACAAAAAGAGCTGAGCCTGAAGCTCTATGGAACCAACAAGTTGCTGAAGCAAATCGTCCAATGCGAAGCAAACAACACTGAAAACAACGGCGAAATAAGAGGAAGTATACACATCCCAAGTAAAGCTCTAAAGCAAACAACAAACATAAGGAAACCGCTGCGACTAGGAAAGTCAAGGCATTCGTTGTCACGACTAAGATAGGTGATAAAAACTACCAAAGAGAGCTACCAAAGTGTGATAGATGTGGTTATTATCACATAGGTCCGTGCAGGACTCGTAGGTGTGAAATTGGGGCAAGACCGGGCATAGCAAGGAGGCATGCTGCTCTGGTATGAGACATATGAATAGAATTTAGGACAGTAATAGCAATGGCAAAGGCCAAGAGTTGCTACGGATGTGGCGACAAAGGACACTCTCAGAAGGACTGCCCGAAGAAAACTTCAAGCTCTTGGGAGCATTTTCATGAAGGGAATACGCAAGGCACGCTAGGACCCGAACGTAGTTACGAGTACGTTCCTTAGAAACCGACACATTGCATCCGTTTTATTTGATACCGGCGCCAACTTTGGTATTAAGTCTATGGAACTTAAGGATATACTTGGCTTAGGAACAAGTAAGCTAGACTCCCCACATGCTATAGAGTTGGCAAATGGGAAATCAGTCGAAATGGATAAAATACTAAGGGTTGTATACTTGGACTTGGGGAAACGAAAATTCTCTAACAACCTTCTACCAGTTGGTTTAGGTAGTTTTGATGTGGTAGGCGTCATGGATTGGATATCCAAGATTGGAGCTGAAGTTGTTCATCATGAGGAAATCATTCGCATCCCTCTTGTGAATGATGGAACACCTATAGTACACAGACTTTATGCAGTTAATGCAAGGACGTTGGCCCTATAAGGCGGAAGATTGCGACATCCCACATTGGTTATGAAGGCGCAGAAGTGCCTCCGAAAAGGCTGCATAGCCTTCCTCGCTCATGTTGTCGACAAGGAGACCAAGGAGTCAAGATTAGAGGACATCCCCATTGTAAAAGAATTTCCAAAAGTCTTTCCCAAAGACTTTCCTAGGCTACCTCCACAGTGACAAGTGGAGCTTCAGATAAACCTTGCCAGGAGCGGCACCAGTGGCAAAATGCCCTACCGACTAGCTCCAATGCTATTTGTTAAGAAGAAGGATAACAGTCTTTGTATAAGTATCGACTACAGAAAGTTGAGTGAACTAACCATCAAGAAACGGTACCCCTTACCGAGAATTGATGACTTGTTTGGCCAACTACAAGGTTCCAGCTACTGTTCCAAGATTGATATAAGGACAGAATAGCATTAATTGAGGACACAAGAAGAAAGTATCCCTAAAACGGTCTTTAGGAATTCGCTTTAGGCATTACGAGTCCCTTGTCATGCCGTTTGGCTTAGCAAATGCACCGGCAGTATTCATGGACCTCATGAATCGGGTGTGTAAGCCGCACCTAGTTAAGGGCGTGATTATATTTATTGACAACATCCTTATTTGCTCAAAGACCAAGGAAGGTCATGAGCAACATCTGCAAGCTATCTTGGAGCTTTTGAAGGAAGAACAGATATATGCATAGCTGCCAAAGTGCGAAGTTTGGATTCGCGAGATGCAATTCCTAGGTCGCATGGTGAAAGAGGGGGGAATCCATGTAGACCCTGCTAAGATCTAAACGATCGAAAATTGGTAAACCCCCAAGACACCAACTAAGATACGACAATTTATGGAGTTAGCGGGCTATCACAGACGATTAATTGAGAATGTCTCAAGTATTGCTCAGCCACTAACGTACAAAACCCAAAAGAATAAGAAGTTTGATTAGGGAGTGAAACAAGAAACAGCCTTGCAGACATTGAAGGATAAACTCTGCAACGCACCTATCTTATCTTCACCTGACGGTACCGACAGATTTGTAGTGTATGGCGATGTTTCTCAACAAGGTCTCGGTTGCGTGCTGATGCAACGAGAAAAAGTCATCGCTTTCGTGGCCCAAGATGAAAGCTGACATCGCTATCTACCTGGGTAACTGCCTTACTTACGCCAAAGTTAAGGCAGAATACCAGAAACCGTCAGGACTACTACAACAACCTGAGATTCCCGTTTGGAAGTGGGAACAAATCTCAGTGGAATATATTACGAAGCTGCCAAGAACCCAAAGAGGTCACAATACAATTTGGGTAATTATTGATCGACTCACAAAGTCTGCGCACTTTTTGTGTGTAAGACAGCACAAGGAAGTTAGCTGAGTTGTATCTTGAAGAAACTGTGGCACGACATGGAGCACCCATTTCGATAATTTCAGACAAAGATGGATGCTTCATATCAAGGATCTGGCAATCCTTCCAAGAGGTCTATGGATCTTAACTAGGTCTAAGCACGGCCTTCCATCCACAAACAGACGGTCAGAGCAAACGGACCATGCAAACACTGGAAGATATGCTTCGCGCATGTGTTATAGATCTAGGCGGAAACTGGGATACTCATCTACGTTTAGTTGAGTTTTCCCATAATAACAGCTACCATACGAGCATAAAAGCCGCACTGTTCGAAGCTCTATATGGCCGCAAGTGCTGCTCACCGTTGTGTTGGGCAGACGCGGGAGACAAGCAGTTGATTGGTCCTGAACTTGTCCGAGAGACAACCGACAAGATTATGCAGATGCGAGAGCGCATCAAGGCGGCTCGTGATTGAAAAAAGAGCCACGCCGATCGAAGACAGAAGCCCTTAGATTTCGAGGCGGGAGGCAAAGTTTTGTTGAAGGTCTCACCTTGGAAAGGTGTAGCAAGGTTCGGAAAAACGTGGAAAGTTGAATCCATGGTAAATGGTCCAATGTATCCAACAAATTTGCTTCGTCAAACGTTCAGAATCATTAATAAAGCCGTTACAGGCCCAAGACGAGCATAAATTCGCTATTCAAGATTCTCGAAAGAATTGGTACCGTGGCGTACAAGTTGGAGTTACCGGAGGAACTTAATGGTGTACATGATACCTTCCATGTATCCAACGTCAAAATGAGTCCAACCCAAGAAACAGTTATCATCCCTACGGATGAGGTGCATATCGACGACTCGCTCCGATTTACAGAACAGCCTGTTGAGGTAATGGATTGGAAGGTCCATAAAACGAGGATGAGTCGCATTAAGCGTGTCAAAGTACGTTGGAACTCTAAGCACAGACCCGAGTACACGTGGGAACGTGAAGACCGGTTCAAAGCCAAGTACCCCCATCTGTTCGAGAAAGCTCCTGCGGGAGATAACTCAGCCTGAATTTCGGGACGGAATTCTTTTAACGGGGGGAGACTGTGACAACTGGCACAAAACCGGTAATTTCCGTACTATTTTAATTATCATTTATTATATGCAATTATGTGCTTAAATGTCAACATTGTTTGATTACATGCTATACATGTGAATTCATGCACGTTTTATACTTCAAATATTGCCTTATGCATTACTTTTAGCGTTGCGTCAGAAAGACTAGTAAACTCACCGGTAAGACACGATGTGTCAGCAATTCTACAGAAAGCAGTCAGTTAATAGAATTAGGGCCTAGGAATAGGTCCAACACCTAAAATAAATTAAAACCCAAGTGTGGATACAAGGGTTAACATATAGACTTTCCGGAAACTAAACTATGCACTAAAAGACAACCGAAACGCACTTTAAATGCAGAATTCAGCATAAATCAGCACAATTTAGCTATAATCAGCTATTTAACACAATAATATCATGCAAAATTTATGTTTTACTGTCCAAAATAACTTACAAAGTGTCAGGAATTGAAACTGCCACAAAAGGTGCTTCATACCTCGTGAAACTGCGCAATTCAGCACTTTAACGAACCGTAACGAACCGAACAACCGGACAATAATCGGGACATCAAAATTTGACTAGAAGTAATGTTTTTATGATATTAAACTAGTATTGATGCTAGAACACCTTAAAAATCATAAAAACACCTAAACACACTTAAACTAACATAAACCCCCTCGTTTGCACTTTAAACCCTTAACTTCCAAAATATTACATTTTAACCCCCCCCCCCCCCATGTTGCAAACGGCCCCAAAGGGTCCCACATAACTTTTATTATTTTATATAACTGTGTCTCCTAACTAGAAGGCAAATGAATCTTAAAGGAAGATTATGTTGGAAACTTTTTTTATAAATAACCTAAAGTAGTAACCATTACCCATTATCACCAAAACCACACCATCTTCTTCTTCTTCCTCCCTCTAGCTCACGGCTCACCTTCACCACCCATACATCACCCATTTTCACTTCATTTCCTAGCAATCCAAGGCCACTAGGAGGTGTAAGAAGCTCATCTAAGAAGGTGTAAGGTGTTAGAAGTGGAAGGACCTCATTGTGGAGCTTTTAACCTCTCATTTTCTTCTACACTCATCTTCTTCATTCTTGAGCCACTTCCCTAGCCATTAGAGCTAGTAGTAAGCTTCTTGATCACTATATTAATTCTTGTTTATGTTATGTACAAGTTTCACCATCTAAACAACTTAACTTTTGAAGAAGAAAATGAGAAGATCTAACATATTTATGAAGAAAACAAGTGATTACATGAATTTTTAGTGTATGTAATGAAGTTGTTGATGTTATATCTTGTGTTTATGTTTAGATCAAGTATGTTAAAGCTTGGATCTAACAAGTTTAAGCATGGATCTTGAAGGATCCATGGCTAAACTTGAAGATGAACATATGAAGTATTATGTGAACACGAAAAATGAATTTTTATGCATAAACTTGTAATCTTGAAGTAATAAAGTGTGTGTAAAACTAATTTTTGAAACTAAAATTCATGGAAGGTTTGTTGAAAATTTAACATAAAGCTTTTTTTTTGAAAGATCTAAAGTTATTAAGCATGGATCTTGAAAGATCCATGGTTAAACATGATGTTAAAAATAATGATCTTTCTAATAAACATAAAAGTGGTTTTAGAACATGGTTTACAAACTTTAAAGATCATTAAACTCATGGATGAGTTGGTTAATGAAATAAAGTTTCATAAAAGTTTGTTAAAATACTCAAGAACACTTATTTTTGGAAAGATCATAATATGTTAAGTGTAGATCTAAAAGACTACACTTGTTTAACAAGAAACAAGTTCACCATGATGTTTCATATGGAAAAATTAGTGTATGTTGTTAATGATTATTGTTGAAAATTGTTTTGGTGTTGAAAAGAAAATAAACACATGTTTTGAAAACATGGGAAACCTCCATTTTTAGGGGAAACTATGTCAAAATTTTTATAAAATTTTGACACTTATAAAAATATCAATTGTGGTGAAACTTATTCCACAAAAATTCACCTAAAAATATTTACCAAGGTTTCCCTAACTCTTGTGTAAAATTTCAAGTTAAGAAATGGTGATTTCTTCAAGTTAAAACTTATATTAAGTATGTATATTTTTGGGGAAAATATATATATTTAGTGATCCCCAAATTTTGTGCTAAGTGTATATTATGTGTATTATATGTAGTAGTGTATTAAGGACTTGATGTCACACCTCGAAATTATCAGAGCTTGGCGTGACTGGACTGGTATCGTCATTGCACAGCGGAAGCATATAAGCAAAGTCTTTTAGAAATTGAACGCCCGCCAAGTACTCGAGTCTCCAATGGTTCTCCTATTCCAACCGTGCCTTGTCTTAGAAATGTAACCTGAGAAAGAACATGCGAGAAAAATCAACAAAAAGTTGAGCGAGTTCATAGTTTGTTTGTAAAAGATTTGAAATAAATCTTTTGAGTTGTGAAAGGTTTGAGATAAGTCCTTTGAGTTGTGAAAGATTTGAAATAAATCTTTGGAATAACCGGTTTTTGAAGTAGTATTGAGAAAATGAATTTAAAAACCATTTTCTTGCGAAGTTATATGGAAACGTTGTGTTTGTAACACGTTATGTTCATAAAACCATGTTTTTGTAATGTTCGTGAAATCATCAATGCCCACCCTGACTTTGACCCGCATAATCTTATGCCTTAAATTTTGTAGAAAACATGGTATTTAATTTGTATGAACAAGTATGTTTCGTACGAATAAAATTCCTGGTATGTAGCAGTGTAAGAGGACTTGTGATCACCAATGGTTTGCAAGGCCATTAGTATGTTGTGAAATGCAAGTAAGTAAGACACAACCTAGCCGATTTTTGCGTTGGGCAACCAAGTCACTCCAGGTCCGTTGTGGTTAGCCTCCGAGAGGTCCGTTTGGCCTAGAGCTGGGCTCGCTACACCCAGATAGATCTACCGCTCGAGTCCCTCGGTGTTCTAACTACCCATTCACATGATCTAAAACCTCCTTACGTTAACATACCGTGTATAAAATAAATCCCTAGTCACCCTGACCAGGCTCCTAGTCACCCTGACCAGATTTCCTGGTTACCCTAACCAAATCCCCGGTCACCCTGGCCGAACATCATTTACATTTCGAAAGTAAGCATTTGTTTTTGTAAAAACCGGTATGTTTAGTATAAACCTTTCGTAAATCATTTGTGTTCCTCGAAATCCCTTCGTAATATGATTTAGAAATACGAGTTTTGCGTTAGTTCAAAACTTTGTATGTTTTTGCAAAATGTGCATGTCTTTCCACCCCGAAAACATTTACAAAAATGTAAAGCAGTAAAAAGTAGGGGTTATGAACTCGCCTGAATATTCCTGTGCAAAGCTAGCTAATTACGACTTCCTTGATGTCGTTTCCAAAGTGAGACTCGCTAGCGTGCATTCTACAATATTCCTAACACGGAATACCTAATAAGTTTCTAAATAAACGCAGTATTTAAACTACGTGCCATCGAGCTCTACCGAATCGTTAATCGGACGATTCAACGGTAAATTGTTAACTTAATAAAAAAAATGATTAAGTTAAACTTGTTAAGTCTCGTTTAATGTCAGTAGCAATTTAATAAGTCTTGAAAAAGACTTAGTTTCCGGGAGACTTAAAAATGAATAAATATTTATATAAAAATATATCGTTGTAGGTGTGTTAGCCGTCTCGAGTAGTCATATGTGTATAAAAGAATATTTCTATGAAAATATCATATAACAAACTCGTATCGTATATTGCGTTTCGTATGAAAATAATATATAATAACTTGTATTATATATATCACGTCTTGTGTATATTTGCCGAAAATACACGTATATGCCGTCTAGGCGTATAAAATAAATATGAAGAGTTATATTTATTTTATAAAGAAATCGTCGAGTTGTTATGTTTGAAAATAAATATAAACCATATTTATTATTTTGTAAAAGATTTCGCGTTGTACGACATCTAGAATAAATATATTAACTATATTTATTGTGTAAAAGTATACGAGTTGACGACGTTCGAAATAAATATAACATTATATTTATTTGTAAAAGCGTTTGGGATTATCATGGTTTGAAATATTATGGACTCGAATTCCATTAAGCGTTGTTATTGAAAAATAATACGTGTCGTGTTTAAGGGTTTTTCTCGAAAAACGGGCAGAGTTTCCTCTATTTTTTTACTAACCCGACAATAAAAAGTTGTCGTATTTTATCAAACTCAACAATATTCAACCAATAAAATCAAATGTATATAGTTTTCGTCAAGCATTTCAAAATATAACTAAATTGTAATGAAATGGTTCGAGCTCGTTATCACGTGATACGTTAAAAGTATAAAACACGAAATAATAACGCCGTTAAAATCTTTACCGCTTCTTCGAGTCGAAAGTCGAGCTGACCGACTGAGTTGACCGGGTCAACTGAGTTGACCAGCTCAGTTGACTGAGTTGACCAGGTCGACTCGGTTTGACCGAGTTGACCCGAGACCCGCACTTGAATCTGACCGAGTTGCACCGAGCCACAAACCCGAACCCGAACAACATGTCTGCCCCGTTGACCTGAGTTGACTCAGCTTGACCGAGTCAAACCATACCGAGCCGTCTGACCGCGAACCGAAGTCGAACCGGAGCTGTTCACCTTGTAGACCTGAGCCGTGACTGAACTACTATTACCAATCGTCATCTCTAACAGTGGCCATATAAACAAAATCATCATCACCATCTTCAGATTTGCGAGAAATAAAAGAAATAAGAAGTGATTACCGGGAATAACTCGTCGGATAAAGTCACAGACCGCCGGACCTTGATACCGACCGCAGGTCCGAGATGCCGACTTCTGGTCCGAGATGCCGACCGCCGGACCGTCACCTCTGCCCCGTCTCTCTCATCTCCGACACACTCTCTCTCTCCACGCCGTTCTCTCTCTCTTCTCTCTCTGCCTCTCTCTCTCTCTCTCTCTGCTGGTTGCCGCCGCACCTCGCCGGAGCTCCGCCACTGGCTCCGCCCGGTTCCGCCTGATGTTCGCCGAGAGGGAGAGAGAGCAAATGTGAGGGTGTGTGTGGTTTGTGTAATGTATTCTGATGCATACATCAGATGCATAGATCGAGAGTGAGAGGGTAATTGTGAGAGGGTGTTTGGCCTTATCTGTGTATATGTTATCGGAGGGAGAGACCACAGACTTATGTCTGTGGTTGCTTTGAGTTTGTTTGAAGTGTGTATTAAGAGATGGAGAGAGGCCAGTATTAATAGAGTGAATAAGGGACATTGACTATCAAATATCCAATTTACATTCAGGTCAATTAGTATGTCCATTGAAACTAGATTTCTATTAATTGTGCAAATCTTTTGTAAGATTTTGCAGGGATTTTATAATATTTTGTATTGATTTGCAAGTATTTGATAGGATTTCCTAGTTTTAGAGAGATCTTGTGTTATGTGCAGGTTTAGGCTTGTGGCTTTTGGGCTTGGGCCCAGGGCCCTCAAGCTCAATCCCTCGTGTTTAAGCGGCCCGTAATTCCTACGAGACCTGTTGACAAAAACCGAACCCCGTTATACAAAAATACGGTCGGTAGTCGTTGTAGTCGCGTTCGCGCGTTGATAACGGTAATAATCGTGAAAAATTATATCGTTGCCATCCTTAAATCCGTTTTCGATCCGGTTCCGACTGTAGTCACTAAAATTTTAATTACGAAGCTAAAACATATCGTAAAAATTTAATATTTGACGGCGTTGTCAGTATTTTGCACGGTATCAGTTCGTTGTCGTTTGATGTTCCGCAGGTTCCACGCGAATCTTCACACGCGTACTGTAAAGTCGGATAAACGTTCCGAGGCACTCCAAAGGCCTAATTAAGTTAATTCGTGCTGTAAACACCATTATTTGTTGCGTTAATTACTTGTAAATTACGTAATTAGGAGCCGTAAATTACGGGTTGTCACATTCTCCCCCTGTTACAGGAATTTCGTCCTCGAAATTTAGACTATGTCATCCCCTCAGAATTGTGTTATTCGCAGGTAAGTCCGAATAATAACAAAGTGAATGACCGCGTAGTCGAACAAGACTTATTCGAATCATGTGAATTCAAGGGCATTCCTTCACAATAGGAATCCCAACAGTTTAAAAGAATTTGTGTCTCAGTAATTGATGTCAAAAGGAAACGAGACGTAATGAGACAGTCATCAGTGCGACTAAGTTAACAAGGATCCAACAATGAACAGGAACTTCGACCAATCGAATTCCATATTAACGTTTATAACATGTGAATGAGTTCTAGAAGCAATAACATCCACTAGATGAACTTAGAATCGACAATTTCAAATGTAATAGTTTGCATGAAACGCTCGACCATGATCAGCACAAGCTGCAAGTTATACCGACGCCACAAGGTGTCGTATTGAATGGAACAATTCAATAATAGGGGTGGTCGAACAAGTATCACCTGTGTTTCGCATGAAACGTCCAATCATGATTAGCCCAAGCTACAAGTTTGTACTGACACCACAAGGTGTCGTAGTGTTTCAAATAAGTCAATAATAGCGGTGATCAAACAAATTCACCGTGTTTGAAGTCAATTGAAAGCGCAATGGAGTAAATACGAATGTTTGTTTCAAAACAAACATCAAAGAATTTTCAATTGAAGATGGAACATCAATGAAACAATGTTTTCGATCGAAGGTGAAGAAGCAATGGATGTCGCAAAGCATTCGATCGATGTTGAAAGAACGTTATGAGGTACACCGGAATATGAAATGAATTTGTGTACCATTGTCTTAACACACAATTGTGCTAAGACTGTTGTAATGTGATAATTCAAAGCGGATTTAATCTGAATCAATAAATGAATAATTAAATCCGTGCATAAGGTACGTAAACGAGTTTAGCGCAAGCTTCAAATTAATGAAAATCACCATCACATGGTGTCGAAATCAACAGACAATTTAAAGGAGTCGAATACCAAACAAGTTTACCACGACTCGGAACAAATGAAGTGTTCGTTAAAAATTGATTTGAATATGATGCTCCCAATACATCATATGGTGTTTCGAATCGAATAAGTGTAATGAGCAAGTTCAAACAATTGAACTTGGTTTTAGCGAAATCCGACAATAGATATATGTATCGATAAGAAAACTTTTGGCATGGTCACAACGAAAAACCATGTATGTAACTTGTAAAGCAATGATCGTAATACAATGACCATTAAGAGGAGTAGAGATACGAAAATCTACTCAGTAAGTGTGAAATTCGAAATTTCAATAAAGAAATTTGAGGACTTTACCTGGGGTTTCGTGTGATGTCCGATTGTTAGGTGACATTACCATGGAATGTCGAACATAGCGTATTCGTCGTAAGTTAGGTGGGGGGGGGGGGGAGGGGAAATGCGGAGACAATCGTCTTCTCCCTGGCGTGATTCGTGTCGTTGCAGGATCGCGTGACAAGTTGTCGTTTCCTGATCGTTAGTTCTCCTGCTGACAGGAATCTAGCGTCGTCGTTAAATTGCGTCATCGTTCCTTCTCAAAGGCCTCGCCTCGATAATCGTATTTCAACCTCCATTGATGTATAGCTTAAGTTTCACGTATACCTGCGCACTAGCGTTGCGTGCCGCGTAGAAGGCGATGTACCCCGACATCCGTTGACGTAAGGATGGAGTTGCATGTATTCTTATGCACTCGTTTTGTTATGCGTAGGCTGCCTGCTCGGGAAGTTAAATATTATAGGCAATATGGAATATAGTGTGTGCCCGAGTTAATATTCGCGGTTCCTACGTGATGACCTTTAATAAAACACATGCACAAATAATCAATCATATAACCGAATGCACATGTTAGTCACCAATAAGCAATCAAGTAATTCTCCTAGTCCCACTAGCCTCCCAGCCTCTCAGACTGCTCTTCCTAGTCCCACTAGCCTCCCAGCCTCTCAGACTGCTCTTCTAGTCCCCACTAGCCTCCCAGCCTCCCAGACTGCTCTTCCTAGTCCCACTAGCCTCCCAGCCTCCAGACTGCTCTCCTAGTCCCACTAGACTATCCTCCCAGCCTCTCAGACTGATCCAGCCACCCGACTGAATTCCCTTTTCCGAAGGTCTTAATTGCATGTTTCCTAAACTCTCAGAGTGTTGTGTACTGTATGTAATCGTTTCATGTACCGTGTGTAAAACATCACAATAGCGTATGTTTGAAAACGAAATTTTGACTGTTTGTTTTTCGGCAACGGTTGGAGACCATATTCGAGTACTAGGCGTTCTGTGTGTATTCAACGTCTTAATAGTCTAAGTTCCCAGAGGAAAGTGAGGTTAGAGCCTAGGTATCACAACAGAAACCTAATTCGCTGTAACCTATAGCTCTGATACCAATCTGTCACACCTCGAAATTATCAGAGCTTGGCGTGACTGGACTGGTATCGTCATTGCACAGCGAAGCATATAAGCAAAGTCTTTTAGAAATTGAACGCCCGCCAAGTACTCGAGTCTCCAATGGTTCTCCTATTCCAACCGTGCCTTGTCTTAGAAATGTAACCTGAGAAAGAACATGCGAGAAAAATCAACAAAAAGTTGAGCGAGTTCATAGTTTTGTTTGTAAAAGATTGAAATAAATCTTTTGAGTTGTGAAAGGTTTGAGATAAGTCCTTTGAGTTGTGAAAGATTTGAAATAAATCTTTGGAATAACCGGTTTTTGAAGTAGTATTGAGAAAATGAATTTAAAAACCATTTTCTTGCGAAGTTATATGGAAACGTTGTGTTTGTAACACGTTATGTTCATAAAACCATGTTTTTGTAATGTTCGTGAAATCATCAATGCCCACCCTGACTTTGACCCGCATAATCTTATGCCTTAAATTTTGTAGAAAACATGGTATTTAATTTGTATGAACAAGTATGTTTCGTACGAATAAAATTCCTGGTATGTAGCAGTGTAAGAGGACTTGTGATCACCAATGGTTTGCAAGGCCATTAGTATGTTGTGAAATGCAAGTAAGTAAGACACAACCTAGCCGATTTTTGCGTTGGGCAACCCAAGTCACTCCAGGTCCGTTGTGGTTAGCCTCCGAGAGGTCCGTTTGGCCTAGAGCTGGGCTCGCTACACCCAGTAGATCTACCGCTCGAGTCCTCCGGTGTTCTAACTACCCATTCACATGATCTAAAACCTCCTTACGTTAACATACCGTGTATAAAATAAATCCCTAGTCACCCTGACCAGGCTCCTAGTCACCCTGACCAGATTTCCTGGTTACCCTAACCAAATCCCCGGTCACCCTGGCCGAACATCATTTACATTTCGAAAGTAAGCATTTGTTTTTGTAAAAACCGGTATGTTTAGTATAAACCTTTCGTAAATCATTTGTGTTCCTCGAAATCCCTTCGTAATATGATTTAGAAATACGAGTTTTGCGTTAGTTCAAAACTTTGTATGTTTTTGCAAAATGTGCATGTCTTTCCACCCCGAAAACATTTACAAAAATGTAAAGCAGTAAAAAAGTAGGGGTTATGAACTCGCCTGAATATTCCTGTGCAAAGCTAGCTAATTACGACTTCCTTGATGTCGTTTCCAAAGTGAGACTCGCTAGCGTGCATTCTACAATATTCCTAACACGGAATACCTAATAAGTTTCTAAATAAACGCAGTATTTAAACTACGTGCCATCGAGCTCTACCGAATCGTTAATCGGACGATTCAACGGTAAATTGTTAACTTAATAAAAAAAATGATTAAGTTAAACTTGTTAAGTCTCGTTTAATGTCAGTAGCAATTTAATAAGTCTTGAAAAAGACTTAGTTTCCGGGAGACTTAAAAATGAATAAATATTTATATAAAAATATATCGTTGTAGGTGTGTTAGCCGTCTCGAGTAGTCATATGTGTATAAAAGAATATTTCTATGAAAATATCATATAACAAACTCGTATCGTATATTGCGTTTCGTATGAAAATAATATATAATAACTTGTATTATATATATCACGTCTTGTGTATATTTGCCGAAAATACACGTATATGCCGTCTAGGCGTATAAAATAAATATGAAGAGTTATATTTATTTTATAAAGAAATCGTCGAGTTGTTATGTTTGAAAATAAATATAAACCATATTTATTATTTTGTAAAAGATTTCGCGTTGTACGACATCTAGAATAAATATATAACTATATTTATTGTGTAAAAGTATACGAGTTGACGACGTTCGAAATAAATATAACATTATATTTATTTGTAAAAGCGTTTGGGATTATCATGGTTTGAAATATTATGGACTCGAATTCCATTAAGCGTTGTTATTGAAAAATAATACGTGTCGTGTTTAAGGGTTTTTCTCGAAAAACGGGCAGAGTTTCCTCTATTTTTTTACTAACCCGACAATAAAAAGTTGTCGTATTTTAATCAAACTCAACAATATTCAACCAATAAAATCAAATGTATATAGTTTTCGTCAAGCATTTCAAAATATAACTAAATTGTAATGAAATGGTTCGAGCTCGTTATCACGTGATACGTTAAAGTATAAAACACGAAATAATAACGCCGTTAAAATCTTTACCGCTTCTTCGAGTCGAAAGTCGAGCTGACCGACTGAGTTGACCGGGTCAACTGAGTTGACCAGCTCAGTTGACTGAGTTGACCAGGTCGACTCGGTTTGACCGAGTTGACCCGAGACCCGCACTTGAATCTGACCGAGTTGCACCGAGCCACAAACCCGAACCCGAACAACATGTCTGCCCCGTTGACCTGAGTTGACTCAGCTTGACCGAGTCAAACCATACCGAGCCGTCTGACCGCGAACCGAAGTCGAACCGGAGCTGTTCACTTGTAGACCTGAGCCGTGACTGAACTACTATTACCAATCGTCATCTCTAACAGTGGCCATATAAACAAAATCATCATCACCATCTTCAGATTTGCGAGAAATAAAAGAAATAAGAAGTGATTACCGGAATAACTCGTCGGATAAAGTCACAGACCGCCGGACCTTGATACCGACCGCAGGTCCGAGATGCCGACTTCTGGTCCGAGATGCCGACCGCCGGACCGTCACCTCTGCCCCGTCTCTCTCATCTCCGACACACTCTCTCTCTCCACGCCGTTCTCTCTCTCTTCTCTCTCTGCCTCTCTCTCTCTCTTCTCTGCTGGTTGCCGCCGCACCTCGCCGGAGCTCCGCCACTGGCTCCGCCCGGTTCCGCCTGATGTTCGCCGAGAGGGAGAGAGAGCAAATGTGAGGGTGTGTGTGGTTTGTGTAATGTATTCTGATGCATACATCAGATGCATAGATCGAGAGTGAGAGGGTAATTGTGAGAGGGTGTTTGGCCTTATCTGTATATATGTTATCGAGAGGGAGAGACCCACAGACTTATGTCTGTGGTTGCTTTGAGTTTGTTTGAAGTGTGTATTAAGAGATGGAGAGAGGCCAGTATTAATAGAGTGAATAAGGGACATTGACTATCAAATATCCAATTACATTCAGGTCAATTAGTATGTCCATTGAAACTAGATTTCTATTAATTGTGCAAATCTTTTGTAAGATTTTGCAGGGATTTTATAATATTTTGTATTGATTTGCAAGTATTTGATAGGATTTCCTAGATTTAGAGAGATCTTGTGTTATGTGCAGGTTTAGGCTTGTGGCTTTTGGCTTGGGCCCAGGGCCCTCAAGCTCAATCCTCGTGTTTAAGCGGCCCGTAATTCCTACGAGACCTGTGACAAAAACCGAACCCCGTTATACAAAAATACGGTCGGTAGTCGTTGTAGTCGCGTTCGCGCGTTGATAACGGTAATAATCGTGAAAAATTATATCGTTGCCATCCTTAATCCGTTTTTTCGATCCGGTTCCGACTGTAGTCACTAAAATTTTAATTACGAAGCTAAAACATATCGTAAAAATTTAATATTTGACGGCGTTGTCAGTATTTTGCACGGTATCAGTTCGTTGTCGTTTGATGTTCCGCAGGTTCCACGCGAATCTTCACACGCGTACTGTAAAGTCGGATAAACGTTCCGAGGCACTCCAAAGGCCTAATTAAGTTAATTCGTGCTGTAAACACCATTATTTGTTGCGTTAATTACTTGTAAATTACGTAATTAGGAGCCGTAAATTACGGGTTGTCACACTTGAAAATACACTAAATACTCCCATGGAGTATAAATACAAAAATACACATACAAATACATGAGAATACATAAGTATACAAGCATACAAAATTACTCATAAGGAAATACATGGACAAATACAAGAAAATATATTTATGAAAATGTATTCCTTAACATATTATTGAATTTGGACACTATGGACTTAAATATATATATTTTTGGACAAAAATATATAACCTATACCAAGTATTGGAAGTTATACAAAAATCAGGTGGATAACAAGAATAACCGTATATATATTTTATAACATGACAAAATATATATATTTCGTGCAAGTCTTAAAAATATATTATTTTTAAGAAATATAATTCCGGAAAGTAATAAAAATCGAAGTATTGATTTTTCGTGAAAAATACAAAATACACAAGTATTTACATAAAATACAAGTATACTTTCCTAAGCATACTTGTACAAAAATAATATTGAGAATATTATTTCATGAAATACTTATATTTATTTTTTGGAAAATAATATAAGTAACATACACGGAAAGTTAAAAATATAAATTATTTTTAACAACTTATTACCTTGACAAAAGGACTTATAAACAAATATATATTTTAAGAATGAAGTATATATTTACAAAATACATTACATACTCAAAGTGCAAAGACACCATGTACGGGCAAGACCCGACAAACAAGGGCACGACCCTCACAAAGATTGAACATACAAAGAACATATACATAAACAAAAGATGGTGACTTGTACTTGTGCGATACAAGTCTAGTGACTAACATTAATAGAACACGTATAGGTCACGACGCTACGAAACCAACCGGTGAAGTTTACGGCACAGGATACGCAAAGTTGTGAGTTCATGTCCCCCTTTTCTTTTAACTGTTTTTAGTTTTTATAACTTCGGGGGTGAAATACTTATTACAAATGTTTCGAACGTTTACAAATGGTATGTAGAATACAAAACTAAGGAATGACACATAGATCATGTGACGAATAGGGTACCATAAGCACCATTAATCAACGTATACATTTAGACCGCGGAATAAAAGGTTAGATCTAATGGGTTTCAGGCAACCCCACTCTTGGCCTACTTCTACCAATGAGTGCTTATGTGTCTCAGTCAATCTCGACAAAAATGCCTAGCTTTGGTGGCTTTCTATGTCATGACAAATGTTAGTGGCCTTGCAAACCACTAGCGATCTCGTATTCCTTACATTCACAGTACTTAGTTACAGATACGTTTTACAAGTTACATACCATGTTTTCATGCAAGTATAAAACATTCTATACAAAAACTGCATGAACTCACACCAACATTATGTTGACGATTTTCCAAAACTTACATGTATTTCCGGAAACAAGTTGGATCTTGGGCGCTGGTGTTGTTTTCAAGACGTAAATTTCAAGTTTAGATGTCATCCACTTTTGTTTTTTTATCATAACTTGAGGGTTTTGGTTGAAACTTAAATGACTTGTGTTAGTAACATTTCAATCTTATGAATGGATGAACATCTTGTTTTAATCATATAGTTGTTTATTATAATTGAATGCAATGATATTGAGCAAGTCACACATCATACGCTTCCACAAAAGTCAGGGTGTGACATCATGTGGTCTTGAGTTGTGGTCCAAACAGTCTCGAGTCGAGACTAAGGGAGGTCTCGGGTGATGTTGTACTAGTAAAGACCATGAGGTCTCGAGTCAGGTCTCGAGTCGAAACCGGAACCGTAACCATGGTCTCGGGTCTTCTTGTTTGTGTGAAAGTGTGGTCTCAAGTCAAAACCAAAGGATTCTGACTCGCAACCTTAGTCGAGACCCGGAGTTGTAACTGATTTCCTTCTTTGTCGCCCATTATCTCCGTAACAACAGTTAGCAATTATGGCAATTCCCAATCTGATCAATCTACAACTTTTTGCAACAATCATATGAATTCATACAATCAAATTTATGAACAAATAATTAACCTCATCAATCATCATTCAAGACCTTCTAATCGGATCATTAGAACAGTGATTATCATGTAATTTAGTCATGGGACATTATCACCATCAATCAAGCACATAGTCAAAACATGTATACCGATTTCTATGGACACATATCATCATTAGATCATACCCAAACCAATTCAGTACATCATCATAGGGAATCATCAACCTAATCATACGAAACACTAATTCATAAGAGCTAATACGCATGAACCCTAGATCATCCATCATGTCTCATGTATAACCATAAAATCAATTCTAACAGGTGGATACTTCAAGTTGTTCCTCAAATATTTTACTAACATGAAATCCTAAAAACTTAACATTATGCAATATCATAATGAAACACACATCATGCATCGATTATTAAGTAATCAAACCAAAACTAAAACAAGTCACTAACCGAATGCAAGATGGAATCATGAGGATTTCGAGGGAGTTGAGACTACCGTCGACTTCGAAGGAGAAGGGGCTGTTTCCGTCAGGTTCGAAGAAGGAGAGGAGAGGATTAGGGTTTGGTATAACTTGTGTGTTTTGAGTATTATGAGAGTCAGGTCTCGAGTCAAAACCGGACCCGCAACCATGGTCTCGGGTCTTCTTGTTTGTGTGAAAGTGTGGTCTCGAGTCGAAACCAAAGGATTCTGACTCGCAACCTCAGTCGAGACCCGGAGTTGTAACTGATTTCCTTCTTTGTCGCCCATTATCTCCGTAACAACAGTTAGCAATTATGGCAATTCCCAATCTGATCAATCTACAACTTTTTGCAACAATCATATGAATCCATACAATCAAATTTATGAACAAATAATTAACCTCATCAATCATCATTCAAGACCTTCTAATCGGATCATTAGAACAGTGATTATCATGTAATTTAGTCATGGGACATTATCACCATCAATCAAGCACATAGTCAAAACATGTATACCGATTTCTATGGACACATATCATCATTCGATCATACCCAAACCAATTCAGTACATCATCATAGGGAATCATCAACCTAATCATACGAAACACTAATTCATAAGAGCTAATACGCATAAACCCTAGATCATCCATCATGTCTCATGTATTACCATAAAATCAATTCTAAAAGGTGGATACTTCAAGTTGTTCCTCAAATATTTTACTAACATGCAACCCTAAAAACATAACATTTTGCAATATCATAATGAAACACACATCATGCATCGATTATTAAGTAATCAAACCAAAACTAAAACAAGTCACTAACCGAATGCAAGATGGAATCACGAGGACTTCGAGGGAGTTGAGACTACCGTCTACTTCGAAGGAGAAGGGGCTGTTTCCGTCAGGTTTGAAGAAGGAGAGGAGAGGATTAGGGTTTGGTATAACTTGTGTGTTTTGAGTATTATGAGAGTTACACCTCAACACCCTTGGTGTTAGGCGAAACCAATAGAAGTTGGGCCCATCTTTGGGCTTCTTCGGGATTGGGCCGAGAATGAGTAGAGAAGGAAATGGGCTCGGCCCACAAGACTAAGTATCACAAAACATATGTTTAACATTTACCACTTAAAACAATCAAGCATAATCAAACACGTTAACCATTCAGTCGTAATCAAACATGTTAACCATTCAGTCATAATCAAACATGTACACACATAAATACATCATAAGACAAACATCAAAGAAACGAGTAGAAGACTCTTGAAATTACGAGTTGTCACATCATCCCCAAGTTGAAAGAAATTCCGTCCTGAAATTTAGCACGTAGTCACTAAGGAAGCTAGTTGTGTTGTGTTTTTTCCTGGGGTATCACAAACGGCGTAGCTATCTTCGAGAAATCTTGTCTGAATCTCCTATAATATCCCCCAAGCCCCAAGAAGCTTCTTATTTCCGAAGGATTCTTCGAAGGGTTCCATTTCGAATCGACTTCTATTTTCGACGGATCTACTAACACCCCGTCAGCACTAATGATGTGCCCGAGAAATTGCACCTCTCGTAACCAGAAGGCGCATTTCGATAACTTTGCGTATAGCTTTTCCCGTGTAAGTGTTTCTAATACTTTGCGTAGATGGTACGCGTGATCAAATTCATTCTTCGAATACACCAAGATGTCGTCAATGAACACTATCACCGACTTATAAAGCATAGGTTTGCAAACCCGGTTCATGGGATCCATGAAAGTCGCGGGTGCATTTGTCAACCCGAAGGATATCACGAGGAACTCATAATGTCCATATCGTGTACGAAAGGCCGTCTTCGGTACATCTTCTTCTTTGACCTTTAACTGATGATACCCCGATCTAAGATCAATCTTGGAGAACCAACTCGCACCTTGTAGTTGGTCAAATAAATCATGAATTCTCGAGAGAGGGTATCGATTTTTCACCATGAGTTTGATTAACTCCCGGTAATCGATACACATTCGCATGCCCCCGTCCTTTTTCTTCACGAAAAATACCGGTGCGCCCCATGGAGACACACTTGGCCTTATGAACCCCTTGTCAAGTAAGTCTTGAATCTGAGACATCAACTCTTGTAATTCTGATGGCGCAAGCCGATACGGCGCCTTAGCTACCGGTTTTGCACCCGGAATCAATTCGTAACCGAATTCGACTTCTCGTTCTGGGGGTATTCCCGGTAAGTCTTCCGGAAACACGTCTTCATATTCACGTACCACCGGTACGTCTCCAATCTTCAGTGACTCTTTCTCCGGTTCGCTCGCAGATATCATAAACGCTCTACATCCACGCTTCATAAGCTTATTAGCTTCCAACATTGTACACACCATGGGATTACCCCCATTTTCACCATAAATAGTAACGTGTTTTCTGCTCGAAGATGTTAGTTTAATCTCCTTACGGAAGCACACGACCTTCGCGTGATGTCGTGATAACCAATCTATCCCGGCAACCACTTGAAACTCTCCCATCGACATCGGGGATTAAGTCTATTGAGTACACTTCATCATCGATACTCAGTTTGTAATCTTGGCACACGTCACATACTATAAAGCTTTTGTTATCACATATCTCACCTTCTAAGGGCATTGGTAATTTTGTTAATAAGAATGAAGGATGTCGAATAAATCCATGTGACATAAAGGATTTATTCGCACCCGCATCAAACAATACATGTGCGGGAATTGAGTTTACAGTAAATATACCTGAGACCACATCGGGTTCTATTTTCGCTTCAGCTGTTGTTAGGTGAAAGGATCTGGCCCTTGCCTTTTGAGCCTCTATCTGTGTATCCTTCATGTCTTTCTTCCCGACCAACTCCGGCCATTCAGATTTCTTGTGGCCCGGTTGGTAGCATTTATAACAGACAGAGACTTTTCCTGGGCATAATGAAGCTGTATGCCAAGTCTTCCCACATATAGGGCATGGCTTATCCTTGAAGCGACACTCGCCCTTATGCCCCTTCCCGTATACCTTACAACTTGGCGACCCGCCTTTCACCTCCGGCATCTTTTCCGTTTCGGTCATTCGTGCCTTCTTTACAGGGCTGGGATTAACATCTTGTGCCCTTCGTTCACCTCTCTCAATTTGCTTTTTCATCTCAATCTCCCATTCCTAAGCAGTGTTTATAATCTCGGTGAGAGTCTCATATTTTGAGGGAGTCGTGAATTCCCGATATTCGGCATTCAACATATTGTAGTTGTAGTATATCTTTTGTTCTTCATTTGTCACAAGTTCATTACAGAACCTTAACTTATCAAAAAAAATACTCGTGATTTTGTCTATCGCTTCACCCCTTTGCCTCAATTGGATGAATTCTTCCTTGATTTTATTAATAACCGCCTTGGGACTATGATGTTTAAGGAACTGTGCCTTAAACTCATCCCATGTCATAACCTTAGCCGCTTCACTCCTAATCTCCTTTTTCTTATTATCCCCCCAATCTTTCGCTTGACCTCTTAACTGACCTGTACCGTAAGCTACGAAGTCACTTGCTTCATAGTGGGTCCTTTCAAACACTCCTTCCATGTCACTCAGCCATCATTGACATATTATCGGATCGACCTCCCCATTGTAGATTGGAGGTTTGCAAGCCATGAACTTATTATACGAGCAAGCCTTCCGCTCCCCTGACTTTTCCTTTGCTTGGTTGGCATTATCCTCCAATCTTTTGATTCGTTCTTCTACTACCGTAAGTACCGTGTTTTGAATCTTGTCTATAAACCCGGATAGACTATTCTCGATTGCCTTTCCAACCTCTTCGGCAATCACTTCTCTCATTTGTTCGGTGACTATCGTCACCGCATCATCAATACCTCCATCGACCATCTTGAATATGAAATGTTTATACTAATTATTAAACATTTCATTTTATAACATATGCATCTTTCGCTTTGGTTTAGCCAAGTTCACAACTTGCTTAAACCGTTTATGTTTGGTGCAGTTTCCTGGCTTGAGTGTATTACGCACTCTTCTCGTGCACATCAAATCAAATTCCTTTTTCTAACGTTTTAATAAAATCTATTAAAATAACAAATTCTTACCGGATGTTTGGTCAAGCTTCGAACCAAACACATTTGTCAACAACCTTGAGCTCTGATTACCAACTTGTAAGACCCGTCTCAAATCAAACAATTTTTAATACTAAATACGCATTTTATATAAAAATAAGACCTTTCAAAAACTTTGTTTAGTTAACGTTCATACATGATTAAAGTATTCAAGTTAACTTCCATACTAGTTTAAAACATTCAAAATATAACATCAAGTGATTACATGTTTCATATTTAACCATAACAAAATGATATCATTGCGGAAGCTTCAAAAGAATTGTATTCGGTTCTTGATATTTGCTTGAGCGCCATCCGGAAGCTTAGTAACATCACCTAATATCAAAAATCAACTTAAAAGTTAGTTTTGACAGCATAGAAACAAGTATAAACAAGTTCCAACATCAAACAAACAAAATAAAAGTTTTTGCCATCGTCAGTGTCTCTCGCGGGCCGCGAGAGACTAGACTGCATGTCTTCGCGGGCCGCGAGAGCGTTAATTCGCCAGACAATTTTGTTCCTTCAGCTGCATTTGCTCAGCTCCATTTTTAACCAAAATTCAAACTTTAAAGTCTCATAACTTTAGTTCTACATATCTGTTTTACGTACTTCTTTTTCCTACGTGTCCGTAATTTAAATACGGACCCGTTTACCATCATTATTCGCATAAAAATCCGGTTTATAATCAGATAGCCTATAAATATACTTTTCTATTATTCGACCCATTTAGTTATATATCATGCTATGCATTATTCATCATTGTTGGTTTCTAAACATATTTACCCATTCCCTAGGCTTGTCATCTTTGGCGTATCACTTCCATTCCATGGTTTTACGCACGCAATGTGTCACACTTGTTATCGATGTCTCAAGCATGTCTATTTATGCGATTTCAACAAATTATGATTCTAAGCTTTTGACCCAATATCATGGGTTCTTTTAAGAAAAACTAATCTTTTTGGCGTGTCCGTACTCGGCCCACGCTTTCATAATTCATATTCAACGAGTGACATTCAAGTCACTTCAACATTACCAAATTAAACATTGTTTTGAACCGTTTGGTTGTCTAATGGAAACCACCATTTCAATAAAATACCAAACTTATTCTAACAAATATTTTGACTCGTTTGTTTGTCTAGTGAGCTTCGTCACTTCAACAATATACCAAATTCACATATTATGCTAATTCAAAGTCTACTAACTACAATCCATATTCAAGCATAATGTAACGAAACCGTAGTTACGTGCCTCTAGAGCTTTCCCTTCAAGCGCGTGTCCGCTCCAGCTTTTCCGCTTGAAGACTTGGTTCCTTTGCCTATAGAGTTCGATCAACAACTCGTTTAGAACTCTATTCATATCATATAACGCATAATTCGCCATAACATTCAAATATGCGCTTTTGTTCAAAATTTCGACACTTAGTTTTCATTTAGGCATTTTAACGAACACCAAATGGTCATAATTTCACATATTCACAATCAAGTTCATAACTAGTTATTTTTGCCAAGTTCAAACATCACTTTCAAATCCATTATATCTAACATGCATAACAATATCTAGATTCCTTTCATGGAATTCAAATAACACCCATTTTGATAATCATAATTTTAGTGTTCAACTTATTTCTACAAAACCCATTTAACACATAAATGGATGATTATGAATTTCATAATCTGAACACCATTTCTACAAGTTATTGGCTAGGCTTTACTCCTAGACATGATTTCATTCATAATTTCATCCAAACATCAAACATTCAAGCTCAGTTTTCGATTTCTCATGTTCATCAAATTTTCAAGATGTAACTAGAAAATGAAATTCAACATACCTTGTGCTCCCTTCGCTGAGGTGATCACTAATCTGAGCTTGGATTTCGATTTGCCTTCTCAATTTGATCAATTTTTGCAAGTTAGGGTTAGATTGGCGGAACCCTTGTTCGCCCTTATGTTTTCTACGACCAGAACACACACTTAGTGTGTGTGTTTTGGTTTTATGTTTTATTTAATAAAAATCATTTTCAGTTTTGTCACTTTTGGCCCCTCAACTTTCCTCAAGTTTTATATAGTGTGTTTTAACCAAGTTTCCTTATCACTACAAGACTTGTAATTAATTAGGTTATTTATTCCTAGTTACTTTATTTTGTTTATCACCGACATTTAATTTAATTTATAATATAAAAATTTATATTTTCGGGGTGTTACATGTATACACACACGAAACACATGTATTTCATGTGATTCGCGAAACATGTCACGAAACACATATATATTCGTGTGGTTCGTGTATAACACAATGAATGTACTTCATGTTATGATTAGATGTTTCGTGTTGTTTCGTGTATATCCTATCTGGTTCGTGTGATACGAAGCATGTACTTCGTCTTGTGTAGTTTTGTTTTGTGTAGGTTTTCTAGTATTTCGTGTGTTCACCTGCTGTATCGCCTATAAATACAGCAACTTAGGTTTCATTATGTAAGAGTGCATTTTGAGAGAGTTTTGGAGATTATTCTGGATATTATGTGCTGATACTCTGTTAAAATCAATTGAGAAACTTTTGAGTGATTTGGTTGTTCTTGATTGATTATGCTCTTGCTTGGTTGTGTGTAAATCAGGGATTCCACACCTGTGTTTATGCATTTGATAACTTGAAATCACCTTGTTCTTGGATCCTTTCAGGGACCTACACTTAGTAATAAACCGGTTATGTTATGTTTCTTTTATTTATTTGAATTTAGAACTTTGTTTTAACATTTGAATTATGTGTTATGTGTGACATTTTAATATTGATGCTTTAATTACAACTTTTAAATAGTTGTTATAAGCTTTGAGCAATCAATCATGCCCCGTACCATTTCCACTACGGGTCGGGGTGTGACAGATTGGTATCAGAGCCAATAACTATAGGTAATTAGGTTTAGGTTTTAGACCCCCTAGACTTAGACTATAGTTTATTCGTGACATGGTTTTGGCGGGTTCTCTACATGTTCGATATGTTTCTACTATGCTTTAGCTTGCGGATATTTTGATCAAAGGACTGTCTGGTGTTCGTTTTGACAGTCTGAGGTCCAAGCTTCACGTGGATACTCCCTGTTTAGCTTGAGGGGGCGTATTAGTGTATATGAGTGTGTGATATGTGTGGTGTATAGTTGGATAGGCTGGATAGTTAGTTAGATTGTTAGAGTTAGTTGAAGTAGTTAAGTTTGTTTATATAAATAGACGTATACCTTTCATTTGTGGTTAATGATACAATTATTCTCTTTATTCTCTACTTTCACACAATAGTCTAAAGAATCTATAGCATTATGAGTGGTTTACACGTCTCTGTGTTTTCTACGACCAGAACACACACTAGGTTATTTATTCCTAGTTACTTTATCTTGTTTATCATCGAAATTTAATTTATAATATAAAATTTTATATTTTCAGGGTGTTACAAGTCCATCCCCCTTAAAAGGGTTTCGTCCTCGAAACCAGAATACGTACCGAATAATGTAGGGTAGAGACGTCGCATCTTCTCTTCGGATTCCCCTGTAGTATCCGAACCTTTTCTATACTCCCATTTGACATTCACTTGGTCAATTTCCTTGTTTCGTAAGCTCTTAACATTTCGATCCAGAATTTTGATCGGCTTCACCGCATAATTAAGGTTGTTATCCACTTCGAAGTCATCGTAGCGGATATAAGTCGTTTCTTCGGCTAGACACTTTCGGAGATGTGATACGAGGAATGTGTTATGGATTCCGCTCAATTCTTCCGGTAGTTCAAGGCGGTATGCTACCTTACCAATCCGTTTGATGATTTTAAATGGCCCAATAAATCTTGGGCTTAACTTTCCTCTGTTTCTGAATCGGATAATCCCCTTCCACGAAGATACTTTATGCATAACTTTGTCACCAACCTGAAACTCGATCGGTCTTCGTCTTTTGTCAGCATACGACTTCTGTCTATCTTGAGCCGCTTTCAAATGAGCCCGAACCGTATCAATTTTCTCGTTAATGGCTTGAACTATATCTTCATGGGCGAGTTCACATGGACCCACCTCACCCCAACACACCGGGGTTCAGCACTTTCTACCGTAGAGCATCTCGTAGGGAGCCATACCAATACTAGCATGGTAACTGTTGCTATATGAGAATTCAACCAACGGTAGATAAATATCCCAACTACCTTCGAAATCGATAATACACGTCCGTAGCATGTCTGTAATGTTCTTTCGCTCTGTCTATCTGTTTGAGGATGGTACGCAGTGCTATTGAACAATTTTGTTCCCATTTGCTCTTGGAAATCACGCCAAAAGTTCGAAGTGAACCGGGTATCTCTGTCAGACACGATGGATACCGGTACTCCGTGACGTGCCACAATCTCATTAGTATACACCTCCGACATCTTTTCTGACATATAAGTTTCACATATCGGAATAAAGTGGGCACTTTTCATTAGTCTATCCACAACTACCCATATAGCATCGAATCCGCAGTTCGTCTTCGGTAGTTTGGTCAATAGGTCCATTGTGATTTGTTCCCATTTCCAAACCGCGATATCCAACGGTTGAAGTTTTTCATCGGGCTTTTGGTGCTCCGCTTTGACTTGAAAACATGTCAAGCATTTCTCCACGTATTTCACTACATCTCTTTTTATTCCGGGCCACCAATAATTTTGTTTAAAATCGTTATACGTCTTGGTCGCCACCGGATGAACCGAATAACGGGATTTGTGAGCTTCATCGAGTAGAAGCTTTTTAACTCCACGCGAATTTAGAACCCATGTTCTTCTGAAGCGGGTTTTCAACCCGTTGTTACTGTCTACTAGGTCCTTCAATTGGCCAACTATTCGCTCCTTCTTCCATTTTTCCATTTTAACTGCTTCCACTTGTGCTTCTCGGATTCGGTCAAATAAGCCCGATGTCACAATAAGTTGCATCGATCGCACCCGTATAGGAGCATAATCTGCCTTCCGGCTCAACGCATCCGCCACTACATTGGCTTTTCCGGGATGGTAATGTATTTCGCAGTCATAATCTTTCATTGTTTCCAACCACCGCCTATGTCTCATGTTCAACTCCTTCTGATCAAAAACACATTTTAGACTCTTATGGTGGGTAAATATAGTGCACTTCACCCCGTACAAATAGTACCTCCATATTTTTAACGCAAATACCACTGCCGCCAATTCAAGATCGTGCATAGGGTATTTCTT
>JARYGA010008900.1:0-23952 GCA_030545235.1 Helianthus tuberosus | reverse complement strand
GAAAATCGTTCACATTTCGATAATACGCATTTGTTTTGTAAAAAAAACAGGTATATTTAGTATGATCCATTCGTAAACCATTTGAGTTCCTCGAAATCCATTCATAACATGATTTAGAAATATGAGTTTTTGTTCGTTCAAAATCTTTGTATGTTCTTGCAAAACGTGCTTGTCTAAAATATGCAGTCTTTGTTCATCGAAAACTTTGTGTGTTTCTGCAAAACGTGCATGTCTTTCCACCCCGAAAACCTTTTTTAAAACGTAAAACCGTAAAAAGGTGGGGTTATGAACTCACCTGAATTGCCTTGTGCAAAGCTAGCTAATTACGACTTCGTGATGTCGTTTCCAAGACTTTACTTGCTAGCGTGCATTCTATAATATTCCCATCACAGAATATCTGATAAGTTTCTAAATAAATGCGGTAACTACACTACGTGTCATCGAGCTCAACCGAATTGTTAACTGAACGATTCAACGGTAAGTTGTTAAGTTAATGGAAACGATTAGGTCATATTTGATAAGTATCGTTTATCTTCGATTAAAACCAATAAGTCTTGAAAAGACTTGATTCTCGAGATATTTAAAAATAAGTAAAAATTTATATCAAAATATATAAATATATCGTTAAGATCGCTCGTCGTCCCGAGAAGTCATTTGTGTATATAGAAACGTTCGTATGAAAGTAATATATAATACACTTGTATTATATATATTACGTCTTGTATATATGTTTGCCCAAAATATACGTATATGCCGTTTCGGCGTTTGAAATAAGTATAAAAAGTTATATTTATTCTATAAAATTGTCATCG
This sequence comes from Helianthus tuberosus, assembly GCA_030545235.1. Lineage (NCBI taxonomy): Eukaryota > Viridiplantae > Streptophyta > Magnoliopsida > Asterales > Asteraceae > Helianthus > Helianthus tuberosus. The sequence goes on along the minus strand of JARYGA010008900.1, from coordinate 23,140 downwards.
AGTTGTTGGGTTCGAAAATAAATATATAACGATATTTATTTTTATACAAGAATTCGTGTTGTACGAAATTTGAAATAAATATAAACTATATTTATTTTTACGAAAAGATTTCGTATTGTTTGATACTTGAAAAGATTGTCGAAAGTAATAAAAGAATTGAAAATATTATTTCACGTTTTATTTTATAAAAGCATTGTCGAAATAATATCCAAATTTGTCGTTTTAGTGATGCTGTGAAGTGTCGTCGATATTTGTATTTGTTTTACTAAAAGATTATTTGAATCCGATGTTTTGTTTCATAATAAAAACACGTTTTAGTTTTACGTAATTTTCTCGAAAAACGGGCAGAGTTTCCTCTGTTTTTTGACGGCCACGACAACTAAAGTGTCGTTATTTGTCAAAATTCAACAAGATCAACAATATTTTTGTATAATCAGTTTATATAATCAAGATAATAATTAATCCAATTACTTTTTATCTAATAAGTCATTTGTCCGGTTCGAGAGCTCGTTTTCATGTGTGACAATAACATTATATAAAATAACGAAATAATCGCGACTTAAACTTTTACCATCTTCAGTGTCGAAACGTCGAACGGGTTGCCCGAGCTGATCGAGTCAACTGAGTTGACCGGCTGAGTTGACTCGCTGAGTTGACTCGGTTTGACCGAGTCAACCGAACCGAACCGTCTAATCTTGTTGACTGCCTTACTCGAACCCGCTGACCTGAACCCGAACCACAACAGATCTGACTTTGACCAAGTCTGACCAGACTTGATTCGGTGTGACTGAGCTGCTAACCCGTTGACCGAAACCGAGACCCGTTGACCGAACCGAAATCTGTTGAAAGGAACCTCTGGTGTGAACCTGATCTACCAAACTTCATCATAACCACATCCACCATAGCCGCCGTCGTCGGTGGCTCCGGCGCCGGCAGGCTGCCGTCGTCACCATCGGCATCATCATTCTTTAATCTCATATCAACATCGTCACCCACAGTAACAAAACATCAATCTTCAGAAGTTAAGAAAACAAAGTAAAGGAAATCGGGGGTTTTACCGGAACCTAGTTGGAAAACAATGAGCACCACCATCGCCGTGACTCCGCTGCCGAGTCCCGCCGCCGCTGCACTGCCGTCGCCGGCGTGCTCCTTCTTCTTCGATCTCTCTTTCTCTCTCTTTCGTACCCCCTCCCCGGTCTGCCTTCGAGAGAAAGGGGGTAGCAGGTGTTGGAAAAGGGTGTGTGGTTTCGTCGGAAAAAGAGCGGCCGGAGCTGAAAACCACGCCGCCGCAGATGGCACCTCTGATCTGTGAATAGGTGTGGGTGAGAAAGGAGGAACAGGTGAAGTTGGAGTGGGTGCTCAACGGATTGGAGAAGCCATCGCCGGCAACCGGCCGATGGTCTCTTTGGTTGGCTGTTGGTCTTCATCGGGAGGTTGTAGATGTGAGAGTGTAGGTGTTTGTCTTGTCTGTGTGTATATATTTGCAGACAAAGAGAGGTGAGAGTAATATGTGTGTGTATTGTGGGTTTAATTGTAGATGAGAAGGAGAGGATCAAGTTTTGTGTATTAATAGAGTGAGGGAAAGATGGAAGGTTTTTATTGTCTTTTATGTATTCAAATTACTTTCAGGTCAGATGTTTCATCCTTTGAGACAAGATCTCTTGAAGAGATTTTGTAGATCTTGTAAAGATCTTGTAGAGATTTTGTAGATCTTGTATAGATCTTCAAGCAAACCAAAATATGCAGTTTGGTTGTGTGTATGTATGTTTGTCTGAGGTTTTCCCAAATGAGGGATATGGTACACTAAGATATATATATATACTTAGAGTTTTAGTTAGTGGGCTTTGGGCTTGGGCCCAAGGCCCACAAACCCAATCCCCGAGTTTAAGTGACCCGTAATTTCTACGAGACCCGATATCCAACCCAAGCTCCATAAGTGTCGAAAGAAATTAAAAGACGTATAATAGTGGCGTTTGTCGTGTGACGCGTTCGTTCGTCGATTACGGTAATAATCACGAAAAATTATATCGTTGCCGTCTTTAATCCGTTTTTTGATCCGGTTTCGACTGTAGTTACTAAAATTTTATTACGGAGCTAAATATAGCGTAAAATGTAAGTTTTGAAGGTGACAGGCGTCTCCGTCGCTTCCGTTTCGTCGCCGATGCGTTTCCTACCGTCGCGTTTTTAGTCCACGTTTGCATTTGTGTCGCACGGAAGCCCAATAAATTCAAAAATTAATTTCATAAGCATAAAATTTTCGTGTAACATTCATACTTGTCGGCATTGTCAGTATTCGTACGGTATCAGTTCGTTGTCGTTGATGTTCCGCAGATTCCACGCAATCTTCATACGCGTACTGTAAAGTCGGATAAACGTTCCTAGGCACTCCAAAGGCCTAATTAAGTTAATTTGTGCTGTAAATACTATTTATTATCACGTTAATCACCTGTTAATCACGTAATTAAGTGCCGTAAATCACCGGTTGTCACAGTATACCTGCATTTTTGTTTCACTCTCAAAGCACACAATTAGTGTGACAACTGTCAAAATTCCGGGTATCCGTACAATTATCAAATAATGATTAGTGCTTAATGACTGTGCTGAATTACAATTAGTTACTTGAATTGCTTTCTGATTTTTACCATATACATACATGTGCATCATATATTGCAAATGACAAATCATTATTGCATACAAACTTTGTTGATTCAAATGATGCACGAAACAACGGCAGCACAGTTATCAGACAAATCAGAAAAATGCTGACGGAGTTCAGTACATAGACAGATATGTTATTGTGGAACAGAATGAGCCAGAAACCATGTATTACACTAGTATAGTGTGTAGGAAAGTAAGGATCACAAAACTGTCTTCTTAGTGATAGTTTAAGTGCCGGAAAGTGCCTAAAACTCACCTAAACTGCAGATTTCTGCAGAAAATCAGCAAATTCAGCATTTAAACACACTTGTATCATGCAGAAATATGGTTAAATTGTCCTGAATGCTTTCCTAGGTATCGGGAATCAAAAGTGTCACAAAATGGTACATAAAGCACACTAAACTGCATAGTTTAGCACCTTAACGAACCGGTAACCAACCGAACAACCGGATACTACCTGAAAAACCAAATTTTCACTAGAAGCACTGTTTTAACATTACCAAGCTAGTTATGGTCCCCGAACATCATAACACCTATATATATCTAATAACTAAATCCCTAACCATAAACTTACATTTTAACTATAAACTAACTATATGGTTAAAACCTAGCCTATACCCCCCCCCCCCCTAGTGGACGGCCCAACATGGCCCCCACACTTTGATTTTATTTTGATTAAATATTTGATCTTGTTGGCCCCTTTAAGAACACTAAACCCATGAGATAAAGCTGTAAGTTGGATTATAAGTATAACCATAAGCACATGACCCTTCATTTCTCATTCATCACACAACACCACACTTCTTTTCTTCCTCCTTCTTTGGGTTCGGCCTACATCAAGCACAAGCACCACCACCATTATCATTCATCCTCCATACATTCCAAGCATATACAAAGGTGTTAGAAGGTGCACAAGGAAGCTAGGAGCTTTCGGAAGTTCAAGGACCTTCACCATTTGCTTTTATCCTCTTCATTTCTTCTCTTTATCATCCCTAGCCTTGAGCTAGTAGTAAGAACACTAATCCCTTCATTTTGCATCATATTTAAGTGGTTAAAGAATGATACATAATGTTAAGTTTTAAGAACACTAAGAATTAAGAGAATGGAACATGAACATAAGCTTAAATCATGAAGAAATCATGTTATTTATGTGTTGTTATACTTGTTGATTGTTGTTACTTATGTAAATGATGTAGATCATCATATGATCTTGCTAGATCATGATTAAAAAACATAATCTAGCAAGATGAGAGGATGAAAGTGTTAAAGATTAATAGATCATCCTCATGAAAGACATGAACTTGAAAGAATATATTGATTTCTTGTAAAATGATGATTCAAGTGAGTTGTAAGTCTTGTAAATCTAATATTTCAAGAATGATTTTTCAAGAAACCAAGTTAAAAATACAAAGTTTAATAAATCTTGGTTCTTAAAGAAATTAACCATGTTTTTAGAAGTTAAACAAGTGCAGGAACACTTATGTAACAAGAAAAATCCAAGAAGAAGTATTTTTAGAAAATGTGATTATAAGTTGTAAAGATCTAGATTCTTCAAAAATGATGTTTTTAAAGAATCAACCACACTTTAAAGGGTAACAAGACTTACTAAATACACTAGTAAGTTACTACAAATTTTTGTAAATTTTCAAGTTCATGAAGTGGTAGTTTATGCTTGTCTTTGGCAAAATTGGTAAGTCTAGATTGTTTATTGTTGATTGTTGATTTATTGTGTTGATTTACAAAAGAAAATGATATGCCTTCAAGGTATGGAAACCTCCATTTTTAGGGGAAACTATGGCAAAATTTTTCTAAAAATTAAACACTTAGAAAAATATTTTTAAACAAATATTTACAAAATTATTGTTTGCCATAAATTTTTCATAAATAAAAGTGACTAAATATGTATTTACTAAATATATATTTGGATATCACCATGGATTTTCACACAAAGTTTGCCATAAATTTTTGTTACAAAATTATAAATATTGGAGGTTGGTTTTTATAAATAAAAGTGACTAAATATGTATTTAGTAAATATATATTTGGATATCACCATTGTGTAATTATTTGTATATTATGCGTATTAGTTATATTATTTTAGGACTTGAAATAATATAACTCATCAAAAAATACCAAAAATTACAATCTAAAATATTACCAAAATTCCAATGAATAAATATACAAAGAATACCCACATTATTGATGAAACCGAACAAAGGAATATAACTTACAAAATATTCTAGAAAATTTATTCACAGGTATATTTTGGTAAATAATATTTTGGACACCAAGGAAACAAAAATATTATTTCTACAATTATTACAAATTTAAATCATATTTTTATAACAAGAAAATATATTATTTTTTGTAAGTAAAAATATATATGTTTTCTTGGAATTAATAGAAAATATATTATTTTTTAAAGAAATATATTTTCTCAAACAAACATGAAATATATTATTTTTGGATAAGAAATGAGTTTATATATATTTTTCAAACTAAACTGGAAAATATATTATTTTTGGAACTTATATGGAAATACGAATATTTTTGCCCAATGTAAATTATAAATAATTTTTCTAAGTAATATTTCCTAAAATATATATTTTTGGAAATATATGTTGATGTATTTTTATTAAAGATATTATTCCGGACAAAGTTGAACAAAAATTAAGTATAAAGATACTTAATAAACACAATAAGAATACGTATTCTCATACGTTTAAATACACACCGGAATACGCCACCGATACTTGGCAGAAATACACAAGTATAAGAATATGAATACAAATACACCCATCCTTGGGAAGGATACACATGTATAAATACTTAGAAAGTAACAAGTTAAAATATATTATTTTAACTATTATTCCAAAAATTTAACAAATATGCTTTAAGTTAAAATATTTACTATTTTAACAAATAATTATATAACTTGGAATAATATCGAAGACACAAAGAGCGTAACTCAAAGACACTAATTTACACTAAGTCAAGGCACGACCCGCTTGTCTAATAGATCATAGTACGTTGTAGGTAGTTGTGTACATCGGAAGAAGCTTTGAGTTACTGTGAATACGAAGAACGCAAGACTGTGAGTTCATGCCCCCCCCCCCTTTCTTTAACTGTTTTCGGTTTTATAACTTCGGGGGTGAAATACATGTTACAAACTGTTTACAAACATTTATATGTGGTATAGTTAGCTAAGGAAGGGTACTGCTAGATCAGATCATGTGAGTGGTGGGTATAACGCTTAAGACCATTAATCCTCATTGTAGGACCGAGGGACATGAGTGATAGATCTATTTGGGTGTAGCGAGCCCACACCCATGTGGACCAGGGTGGCCCATGAGGTGACTAAGTCTTATTGCCGAAGACAAAATTTGCTAGGTTTGAGCCTTCCTGCATTACGTCACACATATTAATGGCCTTGCAAACCATTAATGATCTGTTTTTCTTGTTGCTTTCATACCGGGATTTACAAACATACATACATACTTACTTATGATGATTACAAAGTTATTTCGAGCTCACACACTAAACACATGAACTCCCTCAACTTTTGTTGACGTTTTCAAACTACATGTATTTCAGGAAATTAAATGTGGATCTGGCGGGCGTTTGGAGGTTTCAAGTTATGTTGAGAATAAAAGATGTCATCCGTAGTCTAAGGGTTTGGATTGTGCATCTTATCCTAGATAAGATGCATAGTTCAAAACTTTATTTTCATTAATGTCTTTTGTTGAGTCCTTATGGAACTCTAAAACTATTTGCTTGGTTTGTAATTCAAATTCGGAGTCTGTGTTTGGATTCTAAACCAATGTTGTTGTTATGTATTAAAAATGGATGGACATCTTTATTTTTATCATATAGATGTTTGTTATGGTTGAATGCAATGATATTAAGCAAGTCACACATAATCATGCTTCCGCAAAAGTCAGGGTGTGACAGTTTGGTATCAGAGCTTCGATTGTAGCGAACTAGGATTCCTTCTCGAGTCTAGACTACAATCATTAGGGCTCTCATGAAAATATTTTACAACATGTTTTCATTGCATACACAAACCGCCCAGATCCAGGGAAACAAACATTTTTACAAAAGGAAAGACAAGAAACACGATTGCAAGGTTTACATGTGTGGTTTAGTCTGGGAGACTAGTTGGTTTAGTCTGGGAGACTAGGTGGTTTAGTCTGGGAGACTAGGTGGTTTAGTCTGGGAGACTAGGAAGGATACATGATTTCGTGATACATTGACTTTGCTTGCATACTAAATGTTAGTGGTTAATATATGTGCATATGTTGTGATTATTCTGTTACAGACACTATGTCTTCATCCGAGAGCGGATTGTCCGATACTGATGACCCCATGGCTATTGTGTCCGATGACGAGATCGCACCAGAGCCATAGATCTTTACCTCAGATACTGAGAGCGACCCAGATATGCTATCAGACGACGACGATGACTTCCAGCCGTTTGCGTTGCCTGATTTTGGAGATGACTTATCGCTTGCTGATGGTATTCCAGACGAGGATCCTTTTGTTATTCCCATTCCAGTCCACGATCATCTTATCATCGGGCATCCCGATGGTGAGCATGTTGTGGCACCGATCCTCGCTCATGTTCCTTTAGTGGTCATACCCTCCTGAGGATTGGCCTTTTGATGATTTGTTTGACGATGACGTTGATCTGTTTGTTGATGGTCCTCCTGATGACGCCCATGGTGATGGAGAGTTGGATGAGGACGTTGTTGCTAGCCCTCTACCTGAGATCCCTGTTATCGACATTTCCTCTGACACTAGTTTGCACTCTGTCTCAGATTCCTTTGAGTCTGTGACGTCTTCCGCCTTGCAGGCAGTTGGATTGCGATGTTATGCCACTGATTCTGATGATGATACAACCAGGACAGCTGCACCATCCCCTCCACACGATCCTGAGCTTGATCTTGAGTTAGATTTCATTCCTATTGATCAGCCTGACGATGCACCTGCTGATCCTGAGCATTTGCTTGATCATGAACCTATTCCATTTGGCTTACCTGACATTGCACCCCTCATACCTGATCCAGTTCCTGCACCCGTTGACCCTCCTGTTATTGAGCCATTTATTCCTCCACTTGCACCCGCACCCGCTGATGTTGCTCCTTTTCACCCTGTGGAGTCTGATGTTCATCGTGTTGACTTACCTATCGTATTCTTGTAGGACATACCCGCACCCCGTCCAGGGGAAGGTACATGTTTCAGCAGCTTTTTCACACATTCCCCAGTCTGCGTTTCTGCTCCTTTTACTTCTTCACCACTTGATGAGCCATTCCGATGGTCTCCACCGCATTCCATGCCAACCACAGATCCCTACCATCCCTCGCATTTTGTTGGCTATTCACAGGATGAGTTACTTTATTCGCTTCAGCTTCGATTTGAAGTTATGAGTCGCAGAGTCTTGAAGCTTGAGTCGATACCGCGTCCTTTACCGTGTCCTTGTTAATCTATTTTCGTTCCCCCTCGTTCATCACCGCCTCCTTTTGCGCGTCCACCTGCTCCTCTTACTCCTTTCCCAGAGTTTGATGCTCGATTCCTCACCGTCGAGCAGCAGGTCCGTTACTTGCTTCGTCATGTGAGCAAGCTCGAGGAGGAGCTCGCACATGTTCTCAGTTTGATTTTCCTCCCTCCTCCACCTCCACCATCAGTACGGTAGGTTTTTGGTCCTATGCAGATGCATTACCCTTGATGAGAGCACCACTATTGAGCTGAGCGTGTGAAGCCTTTTGGAGATCACTTTTGACTGTATGACTTTTGTATCGACAGACTTATTAGACAAGGGTAGTGTGACCCTGTGTCCCTTTTGAGGTGGTACTTTGTTGACAATATAACTATGGTCAATGATTAATGAAAGCTCAATCGTCATTTTCTCATTAATTACGTTGTTGATTTACTTGTTTATGTTATGATTGTACTATTGCTTTATTGTTTGAAATGATGATTTATTATGTGTATGTACGTACGACCTCTAGACAACTATATACATTTCCTGAACAAATAAGACCTGACCAACCTGTTCTCCTTCTTAAAAAATGCCTCCTCAAGAGATCATTCGACTGCCCATGACCGAGGCAGAATTACAAGCGCACATCACACAGGACATCGCACGACATCTTCGCTACAGACACAATGGAAGTACCTCAGGGAATAACCCACCTAATGTTAATGTTTAAGTCACCTAAGACGCATTACAATACGTTTGGACGTTTCCGAGTGTGCTTTGTTAATGCCTTCTGTGAATGATGTTGCTTGTACAGGCTGTTCTTACAAGCAGTTTTTGGACTGCAAGCCTCTGAACTTCGACGGCATTGGAGGTGCCGTAGCTTTTGTGACATGGGTCGAGAATACGGATTCTGTTTTGTGAATGAGCGGATGTACTCCAGAGCAATAAGTCACATACGTTTCTGGATTGTTTCAAGATGAGGCTCTGTCACGGTGGAACCTTCGGGTTCAGACAATGGGCGAGGCTGCTGCATATGCTTTGACATGGGATGAGTTGAAAGAATTGATGCGTAAGGAGTATTGTTCTCAGATGGAGATCCAGAAGCTGGAAATTAAATTCTGGAAACTGAAGATGGAAGGTCCGAAGGTGGTGGAATATGTGTAGAGACTTCACGATTTGTCGCGAGTTATTCCATATTTGGTGGAACCAGAGTTCAAGAGGATAGAATGATTCGTCTGGGGATTGGCGCCTCAGATTTTGAGCTTGATGACGGCATCAACGCCTCTAATAACTATCGATGCGAGTAACTTAAGTGTGGCGCTCACTAAAGAAGCGATTAGATTGGAAAAATTTTCAGGGTCGTTCTAATACGGTAGTTAGTGAGGCTCTAAGCTCATCCTCTTGTCCATCGTTCTTGCAAGTTAACGGGGTAACGCACAGTATGTTTCCAGAGGGTTGCAGAAGTGATCGCACTTCGGGGTCTAAAATGTCAGTACATTGAGTTCCAACAATAAAGAAGAGTGAGGGGGTATGGACCAATCTTCGATGCCGCAACACCCACTCAGGGGCGTTCTTACAAGCACCTAGCATTCTACACAGTTTGCTAGGCGTTCAGATGGGTGTTCAGGTAATACTCGATAGCATCGTGATTCATAAGGATTCGGAGTGGAATGAAAAGATCACGTTCGACTAGGAGACAATTAATGGGACGGAACCCCTTTTTCACTTGTTAAGCCTCACTGGGACTCACATGCACCCCACATTATTATTATGTGTGCACCCACAATAATACTGCGATTTGCATGCTCATCTCAGTTCCTCTTAACTCATGTCAAATGGTTCCTCCAACTCAAGTAGCAAACAAAGAGCATCCCAAAACGTGAGTCATGAATGTTTAGGGATATACCACCCTATCAGTCACATAACACATGCAAGTGATACATGAATTCATACTGTTGTGCTAAACGTGCAATCACATGCAATAACATATGTAAGTGTTCACTAGTTATGCAGTACAATGAGTATACGAGAGACGAACCTTGCAGTCTGGAGCTGAGTGTCATGGTCGTATTCAGAACTTGTTCGATTATAGTCTGGTTTTATAAAAACGTTTTTAAAACCAAGTTCACTATAACCAGTGGCTCTGATACCAAACTGTCACACCCTCAAATTACCACCTAGGGAGTGTCCCTGTTAGGCGTGTGACCACTAGTAATGAGCCACCAATTACATTGAATCTATAAGCTTAAAATAAAGTTTCATCATTTAATAGTAATAAAATCCAAACATAAGTAATTCAAAAACCATCAAGTTCAGCGGAAGCGTTACCGTAACATAATGTAAATACTTTCCAAACAACCATAGTAAATAAATGTTTGATAGATAAACCCATCAATGCAACCATGACCACTCACGCCCTCCAGCCAGCAAGTTCCTGTTCCCAAGTACCTAACGACCTGCGAGCATGTAACAAGTATATCAGACAAAGCTGGCGAGTTCACAATTTTAGAAAACGTTTGTTGCCAGTTGTATGTAAAACAGTTCAATAACCAATGCAAGTAATATTGTTAATATCTCAATTCCGAACAAGACGGCTCCTGATGTACATGACTGCCCTTTCCCACGTACACATATCCAGTACTGGGCCCGACTGGGTCATTAGTTCACATCCGTCCTATCTAGGAGCGGTGTGAGGGTGCCAAACCTAAGTAGCGCTACCAACTAATACCCGTTACCCTCCAGATAACAAAATAAGGGACTTACAAGAATGATAGGTGAGAATATTAACCAATATACCCGTTTTTACCCAAAAGACTTATCCCTCCACGGGATACCCACTGACTGTCCCCAACCACTGGGACGCATGCTCGAATGTAGTGAACTCACCTTTGGTTTGCTCGGTATGTTATGTTAATTTACCAGTTCCAAGTTGGCCAACCAAGCCCTACCGTGGTTACCAAAAATAATTAGCTTGTAAACACGTAATCACATAGTCTTTAAACACGTTACACATGTAGAGTACCCGTATTACACATACCAATATATAAGTTGCAACAAAAGATCATGTAACACATAATAAACGTCCGAGCTACACACTATTCCTAACATCGGTCAGTATGTCAATAACAATTTCACAACCCATTCCATTTATCCTACCCATATGCGGCCCAGTTATCATTTACAGCCCAAGTAAATATGCCACACCAAACCTTTGTATAACAGAAAGCATATAATAGACTTGTTTCAGGCATATAATAGACCTACTATGTGGCTGTATAAAATAAAGCATGTGGGGACCCCACATAACATGTGCGCCGCCCACTAAGATGATCACATGCATCAATTCACTTCATATACATTTTGATTGCACTTTGAATTCTTGTATTTCGATAACTTGACAGGATCATCACATGATGTTGGTTTTGAGGTCCAATTGAAATACAGTTGCATGTGGCTAAGTTAGATTGCATGTGAAGGTAATCATTATAATAAGATTCAATACATCTTAGTATGACTAGAGATTTTGTGTTGACAAAAGTTTTCATGGCACAATAAAACATAAAGTGTTTTGAGGTCAGATCATATCATCGGTTTTGTGGCCCAATCACAAGAGACTAATCAACTTTATCATTACACAATCGGCCCAAGTTGATTAAATCAGAGATGCATGTGCTGGTGTGGTCCAATTAAATTTTGTTGACTCATTATTCATTATATCTTCCTCGGTGAACAAAACCCCCTTTCATATTATATGGGTCCTCAAGATAAAGGATAATTCCCCCTAATAGTTTTCTAAAGCAACATCACAGTTTGTCATTATAAACTATAGCAAAATAGTTTTAGAGTTCTTGTTTACCATTACTACTTAACGTGTCCCTAGTTTACTTATCATCATTCCATTAAATATTCATATCAAACAACAATCCATCAACTAATCAACTAATCGAGCAGTACACAAGGTTCATCAGTTATCAAACATTGACATAATCTATCTATTCCGTTCATATTATACAAGTGTATACAAGGTTCCTTTATCATATGTTCATGGCACATACCCACACATATAATATCACGTATAATCATATTTCATGTCATCATTGAGAACAACAAGCGGATTTATAATAAAGATTCGCTATACTAACCGAAGTTAAGAGCACAAGGATTGAAAAGCTTCAAACGTGAAGGGGAGGGGTCCTCCTGTCGTCGCACATCGGGTGAGAAAAATAGGGTTTACTCTACCTTTGCGTTCATACCCAATCACGTATACATATGGATATGTGGTCAAGGGTTTGGGCCGGTGGTGTTTGCTAACCAAAACAGTGAATTGGGCCGGTTGACTAAAGGTTCAATCAAGTTTTACACCTCATGTTTGGGCCAAATTCAATCAAGTATGCCAACGGGTTTCCAAACAAACAACCACACACCCATTGCGGTCCAGTTATACGCTACGGCCCACTCGTACTCGCGACACAAGGTTCGAGCCCAATTCACATTCGTACACGTATTTACTTAAACATATACCGTATTTAACCATGACATTACAATCATAAGTGTTTACCGATTTCCATCGTCGAAAGGAATACGTAAGAGGAATAATAAATAAAAAAAACAGGATTACGCGCCGAAGAGATATTGACCTTGAAAGTTCGAGTTGTCACATCATCCCCAACTTGAAAGAAATTTCGTCCCGAAATTTGATAGGTTCACAAGGGAGTGAAGTGAATATCAAGATTGCTGCGGATTTTGCTCAGTTGTCACATCATCTCCAACTTGAAAGAAATTTTGTCCCGAAATTCACTAGTTGTATCAGGATTCAATTCTACTGTGCCAAACAAATTGGGGTGCTTGAGCTTCGTCTGATCATCACGTTCCCACGTGAACTCCAGTCGACGTCTTGAGTTTCTGCGAACTTTCGCGATTGGGATTCGACCATGCTAACTAACCTTGGTTCCCTGGTCCAAGCCCTCGATAGGTTCTAACAAGGGTACCACGAGTGTTTCATCGGGCAAACACTGTCTTTGGATTGGAGGCCTAAATGTGTCATCGTAGACGTTACCGATTCTTTCCAGAATCCTGAATGTCGAACATATCGTAATTAAGCTCGCCACGCTTCCCAAAGTGTACTGCACCCTCCTAGGGTGAGACTTTCGACATGAAATAACCACCTACAGCGATCTTCCAGCGTCTCCTGAGCTTATCAGCTTTCCTGGCAGTCACGCGTTGCCGCCAAACGTTTTCCGATCTAAGCAATCTTTCCAAGAGTTTCGTGTACAATTCTTAGTCCTGTGATTAGGTTGCCACCCACCTTAATCCATAAGAGGATTGGTATCAGAGTCCATGCAATGCCTCAAACAGAACTGTCAGCATACAAGAATGGTAACTGCTGGAGTAGAACTCAACCAAGGGTAAGTGTCCTTTCAATTCTTACTAAAGTCAATCACACGCATGCTCGCAGCATGTCTTTGAGGGTCTGGATGGTTCGTTTACTCTGACCATCGGTCTAATGGTGATAGGTAGTGCTCATGTCTAGACGTGTGTCGCAGGATTTGTGTGTTGTCTGCCATCAATCAAGTATAAGCGCGGATCACAATCAGAGATAATATAAGTTGGCAACACATGCCTAGAAACCGCCTCTCTTAGAGGAATATTCACAAGCTGTGAAGACCCGTCAGTTTCCTTGGTTGCAAGAATGTGTGCTGGTTACGTGAGACAATCAACGATTACCCCGGTGATATCGTCTCCGTGTCGGATTTTAAGTGGATCGGTGACAAAATCCTTGGCAGTCTGTCCTCATTTCCGTATGGGTGTTTTCGGTTGCTGACCCAAACCTGAGGGTTTCTAATACTCCACCTTGACTTTCGCACAAGTCAAACTTCGTTCACGTACATCGCTATGTGGGCCTTCATGCCCGGTCATCAGTACAAGATTTATAAATCCTAATATCTCCTATTTAAATCCAAACGACTAGAATATCGAAACTGGTGTGCTTTGCTCAACACAAGTTACCTACGGTTGCTGTATAGAGGGATCTATTTTCGTTCCATGAAGTAGCGAATATCGTCCGACTTGCCAAAAGTTGCTCCTCCATGCCCTGCATGGACCCAACTTGAAAATTCCCTTCCTTCAGTGCTTCGGTTTGAATAGGGCGAATCTGATCGGATAGGCTAGAGTCGATGGTGAGCTGCAAGCTTGTACGCGTTTAAGTTCCACAGTCGTAATCCTTCAAAAGTTCCATCTGGTGATGCCATTAACTGATTTAACTTGCTCGTCACCAAGGTACACGGGAGGCCCTTGTGATCGGTCTAAGTAGTGCATTCGGTACCGTCCAAGTAATGCCTCCAACTTGATCCCAAAGGCCGCGGTTTCCACCGCAGTTTGTGTGTTGCGCAGTCCTTCGTTGTAACTCCTTTACGTACGTCATCACTCTCGCGGTGCATCGGTGTGCAACTGGGACTTCGATTCGGACCATTATGGTATGCTACTCAATCACCTGCACCCTCGGGTAAAGACGATGCTCAGTGTACGGCAGAGTTGGGATTCGAAACTGAAAAGACGTCCTCCTATTGTGTCTATCACAGCACCCTGCTGTGCTAAAGGGATTAAAGCTGAACGATCTGTGAAAATCCTGTGATGAATCTACAACAGTATCCACCGAGACCAAGAAATTGCTGCACCCCCGAAGGAATCCTTGGCGTCAATCAGTTTCTAACAGAATGGATCCTAGCACGATTCACGCGTATTCCCACTTCGTTTAGTTACATGATCAAAGTATATTTCTTTAATCTAAATGTTACATTTAATAAGACTTCACACGTAATGACTCCTCCCTCGGAAGCTCTAAGATAAAATATAGGCGTCGTCCACGGTGTCCCTTCCTCCAGAAAATGACCCAAAACGTCATCAATAAATACGGTCGGTTCTTGTGGTCCATAGACTGCTGGTGTGTTGATTACCTCGATGGCCATGGTGTACAAAGTCACACTGACCGCATTGCGTTTGATATGTCGTTCTAAGAGTATTCTCCCGTTGGGCTTCCATCTGATGATAGTTCGTTCGTTAGCCAATTCTCAAATGAAAGCTCGACCCTCGCTACTGGTTGACAGATTGGCAATACGTGATCATGGTAAACGGTTCTCGACTGTCGCCTTGTTGAGTTCTCTGTAATCAGTACATATGTCAAACGACAAGGCTTATCTTCACGGATATAACTGGGGCTCCCCGGAGCGAAAACTAGGTCCAACAAAACTCCTGTCCCACGGTTCCTATGGTTGATTTAACAGTTCTCGCAACCCTCTCGGTGTGAGACGGTAAAAGTACGAGTAGTCAGGGCTGCTTCTGGTGTGAGATCAACCTGAGATCCTGCCTAACAGTTGTGGAAGTAAGCCCGAAAGCTCATCGGGCAGCGCAGCAAGAAGAATTACGAACAATTGGTGGATCCCCGATCCTCTTTTCCTTGGCCTTACTATCAGTAACGGCTGCTAACGTAGCGGGGAATTCCCTCCGTAGACACTTCTGGGCCTTCATTGCTGATATGATGCTATCCCTTACACCGCCATGACACTTCGAAGTATGAAATGACGCAATTTTCCTTTCCCCAAGGTGTATTTACGCGATATCCAGATGACCAATCTACACTACTACTGCATCCCAATGGACACACAAGGCTTCAATTGACTTGCCATTAGCCGGTTCCATAACAGGTTTGGTTTCGAGAAGCATTAGGGTTAAACGGAATCAAGACGAAGCGGTTAGCTACCCATGCAAGCTACCATGTTGTTATTATGCCCGGTGTCGCCTACGCCAATCCTAAATGCCCTTCTACAAACACCACCACTTGTGCTGTTACGACCACGTGAATTCCCCAATACTGTCATCGTTCCCTTGGTTGTTGACATGTTGACTTAACAACAGTCAATCCTTGTCGAAGTCACCCTTGTTTCCATGCGGTAGGCTACGATTATGAGTACCTTGATGTTGCCTCGATTGTTGCCTCTAATGTCGTTGCCTGAAACGGAGCCCTACGATCTTTCACCATTCAAGTCCATCTATTCACATTCTGTGTCACGTCCTATCGCGCAGCTCACGGTGCTGGTTGTCATACATTTCACACTATAACCTATTTCCATTGCTAATGTCTCGTTTGATTCGTAAAAGTTGACTCCCATGAGTCGCTGACTAGGGTTGAAGATTCGATTGAAGTCAGTTCGCTGGTGTTCGCTACCAGTAATCAGGGTCGTTCTAATACGGTAGTTAGTGAGGCTCTAAGCTCATCCTCTTGTCCATCGTTCTTGCAAGTTAACGGGGTAACGCACAGTATGTTTCCAGAGGGTTGCAGAAGTGATCGCACTTTGGGGTCTAAAATGTCAGTACATTGAGTTCCAACAATAAAGAAGAGTGAGGGGGTATGGACCAATCTTCGATGCCGCAACACCCACTCAGGGGCGTTCGTACAAGCACCTAGCATTCTACACAGTTCGCTAGGCGTTCAGATGGGTGTTCAGGTAATACTCGATAGCATCGTGATTCATAAGGATTCGGAGTGGAATGAAAAGATCACGTTCGAGTAGGAGACAATCACTGCTATGACTCCTATAAATTGTTGTGTTTCACATTGATCAATTAATGGGACGGAACCCCGTTTTCACTTGTTAAGCCTCACTGGGACTCACATGCACCCCACATTATTATTATGTGTGCACCCACAATAATACTGCGATTTGCATGCTCATCTCAGTTCCTCTTAACTCATGTCAAATGGTTCCTCCAACTCGAGTAGCAAACAAAGAGCATCCCAAAACGTGAGTCATGAATGTTTAGGGATATACCACCCTATCAGTCACATAACACATGCAAGTGATACATGAATTCATACTGTTGTGCTAAACGTGCAATCACATGCAATAACATATGTAAGTGTTCACTAGTTATGCAGTACAATAAGTATACGAGAGACGAACCTTGCAGTCTGGAGCTGAGTGTCATGGTCGTATTCAGAACTTGTTCGGTTATAGTCTGGTTTTATAAAAACGTTTTTAAAACCAAGTTCACTATAACCAGTGGCTCTGATACCAAACTGTCACACCCTTAAATTACCACCTAGGGAGTGTCCCTGATAGGCGTGTGACCAGTAGTAATGAGCCACCAATTACATTGAATCTATAAGCTTAAAATAAAGTTTCATCATTTAATAGTAATAAAATCCAAACATAAGTAATTCAAAAACCATCAAGTTTAGCGGAAGCGTTAACGTAACATAATGTAAATACTTTCCAAACAACCATAGTAAATAAATGTTTGATAGATAAACCCATCAATGCAACCATGACCACTCACGTCCTACAGCCAGCAAGTTCCTGTTCACAAGTACCTAACGACCTGCGAGCATGTAACAAGTGTATCAGACAAAGCTGGCGAGTTCACAGTTTTAGAAAACGTTTGTTACCAGTTGTATGTAAAACAGTTCAATAACCAATGCAAGTAATATTGTTAATATCTCAATTCCGAACAAGACGGCTCCTGATGTACATGACTGCCCTTTCCCACGTACTCCTATCCAGTACTGGGCCCGACTGGGTCATTAGTTCACATCCGTCCTATCTAGGAGCGGTGTGAGGGTGCCAAACCTAAGTAGCGCTACCAACTAATACCCGTTACCCTCCAGATAACAAAATAAGGGACTTACAAGAATGATAGGTGAGAATATTAACCAATATACCCGTTTTTACCCAAAAGACTTATCCCTCCACGGGATACCCACTGACTGTCCCCAACCACTGGGACGCATGCTCGAATGTAGTGAACTCACCTTTGGTTTGCTCGGTATGTTATGTTAATTTACCCGTTCCAAGTTGGCCAACCAAGCCCTACCGTGGTTACCAAAAATAATTAGCTTGTAAACACGTAATCACATAGTCTTTAAACACGTTACACATGTAGAGTACCCGTATTACACATACCAATATACAAGTTGCAACAAAAGATCATGTAACACATAATAAACGTCCGAGCTACACACTATTCCTAACATCGGTCAGTATGTCAATAACAATTTCACAACCCATTCCATTTATCCTACCCATATGCGGCCCAGTTATCATTTACAACCCAAGTAAATATGCCACACCAAACCTTTGTATAACAGAAAGCATATAATAGACTTGTTTCATGCATATAATAGACCTACTATGTGGCTGTATAAAAGAAAGCATGTGGGGACCCCACATAACATGTGCGCCGCCCACTAAGATGATCACATGCATCAATTCACTTCATATACATTTTGATTGCACTTTGAATTCTTGTATTTCGATAACTTGACAGGATCATCACATGATGTTGGTTTTGAGGTCCAATTGAAATACAGTTGCATGTGGCTAAGTTAGATTGCATGTGAAGGTAATCATTATAATAAAATTCAATACATCTTAGTATGACTAGAGATTTTGTGTTGACAAAAGTTTGCATGGCACAATAAAACATAAAGTGTTTTGAGGTCAGATTATATCATCGGTTTTGTGGCCCAATCACAAGAGACTAATCAACTTTTTCATTACACAATCGGCCCAAGTTGATTAAATCAGAGATGCATGTGCTGGTGAGGTCCAATTAAATTTTGTTGACTCATTATTCATTATATCTTCCTCGGTGAACAAAACCCCCTTTCATATTATATGGGTCCTCAAGATAAAGGATAATTCCCCCTAAGAGTTTTCTAAAGCAACATCACAGTTTGTCATTATAAACTATAGCAAAATAGTTTTAGAGTTCTTGTTTACCATTACTACTTAACGTGTCCCTAGTTTACTTATCATCATTCCATTAAATATTCATATCAAACAACAATCCATCAACTAATCGAGCAGTACTCAAGGTTCATCAGTTATCAAACATTGACATAATCTATCTATTCCGTTCATATTATACAAGTGTATACAAGGTTCCTTTATCATATGTTCATGGCACATACCCACACATATAATATCACGTATAATCATATTTCATGTCATCATTGAGAACAACAAGCGGATTTATAATAAAGATTCGCTATACTAACCGAAGTTAAGAGCACAAGGATTGAAAAGCTTCAAACGTGAAGGGGAGGGGTCCTCCTGTCATCGCACATCGGGTGAGAAAAATAGGGTTTACTCTACCTTTGTGTTCATACCCAATCATGTATACATGTGGATATGTGGTCAAGGTTTTGGGCCGGTGGTGTTTGCTAACCAAAACAGTGAATTGGGCCGGTTGACTAAAGGTTCAATCAAGTTTTACACCTCATGTTTGGGCCAAATTCAATCAAGTATGCCAACGGGTTTCCAAACAAACAACCACACACCCATTGCGGTCCAATTATACGCTGCGGCCCACTCGTACTCGCGACACAAGGTTCGAGCCCAATTCACATTCGTACACGTATTTACTTAAACATATACCGTATTTAACCATGACATTACAATCATAAGTGTTTACCGATTTCCATCGTCGAAAGGAATACGTAAGAGGAATAATAAATAAAAAAAACAGGATTACGCGCCGAAGAGATATTGACCTTGAAAGTTCGAGTTGTCACACCAGTACTGTTCATCAAGACGAAGGACGGTAGTTTTCGTACGTGCATCGACTACCAGGAGCTGAACAAGCTAACCATCAAGAAGTTGGTATCCCTTGCCGAGGATTTCTGATTTACTCGGCCGATTGCAAGGATCCAACTACTATTCCAAGATCGATCTTCGATCAGGTTATCGCCAGCTGCGGATTTAGGAAGAAAGTATATCGAAGTACAGTGAGTCAACAATTCGTTTTTAAACATACGCTAATATAGTGTTTTATACACGGTACGCAAAACAATTATGCACATAATACAAAACTTGGAGAACCTAGGAGAAATGTACTTAGGACCTTCAGGAACTTAGGTCAAAACTCGTTAAAGGTTATCACTTAGTAACCACATCCGCTAACTCAAGCAAACCCCATTATTCTGACGTATATGCTATTTCAGTTAACCGAACAGATAAAGTACTCAAATTTCTTATATTGAAATTTCCACTTTTGCTTCTAGCAAGTAGAATTTTGCATCTCCACTTCTCTTAATGGTAGTTGCATCACGACAATTTTCTTCATTAAAGCGAACACTCCTTTGTCTCGATACTTGATCATTTCTTCATTATGACAAATACTCATTGTTTCATTTCTTGGAAATTCATATGTTACGCATGCACCATTTGTTATGCATGTGGTTTCGTTTCGAATAAGCGCTTTATCAAAGTTCAAATATCACTTTGCTAAATCTAATTATTGATTTGTGATTCGAATGACCTACATTATTGTAATTGTTGGCTCCTTTGCTATTAAGTGAACACACTTTCTTGAAACTTCTTTTCTTTCAAGTTACATACATGGTTTATCTTTGTAACCATACCGAAATTCCCCTGTCGATACATACGTTTATTGTCAGATTGCGCTGAAACCAAGTTCAATTGCTTGAACTTGTCCATTTCGCACATTCAATTCAAGACACCATATGATGTATTAAGAGCATCATATTCAAGTTTCATTTTAACAAGTGTTTCTTTTGTACCGAGTTGTAGTAGACTTGTTTGATCTACGGCTCCATTAAGTCGTTTGTTGGTTCCAACACCTTGTGGTGGTGTCCCGTTAATTTGAAGCCTGCGCTAATCTCGTTTACGCATCTCATACACGGATTTAATTATTTATCCATTGCCTTGCTTTAAATTCATTCTGATTTATCATGATTAAAGCAATTTTAACACAATCGTGTGTTAAGACAATGGTACATAAATTCATTTTATATTCTAGTGTACCTCCTAACGGTTCATTCATTATCGATCGAATACCTTGCAGTATTCATTATTTTTCATCTTCGATCGGAAACAGTAGTTCCTTGGTGTTCTATATTCAATTGAAAAATCCTACGATGCCATTTGAATCAAATTTTCAGGTTTGCTTCATTACACTTTTATTTGAATCCAAACACGGTGAACTTGTTCGGTCACCGCTATTATTGAATTATGTCATTACGATACCGTGTGGTGTCGGTACGAACTTGTAGCTTGTGCTAATCATGGTCAATCGTTTCACGCGAAACTACACATACTTTTGTTTAACTCGTCATTTAAACATTCTTAATGCAACTACGAATTAAGACAATGATACACCAGATCCGATTGTATTTCATTTCGGTATATTCTCGCAATTCAATAATGTCAACACGCTAATTTTATTCAATTTGTTCGAAAGTTGACGGATCACTTTCACGTTACAATTACCTTTGAGCTTGCTGAGTCTGAGTTCATCTAGCGGATGTTATTGTTTCTAGAACTCATTTGCATATTGTAAACGATCCTTTGGAATTCTATTGGTCAGAACTCCTCTTTTGTTGAACCCCTGTTAACTAAGTTACACCAGGTTATACATCTATACGTCTCGTATCCTTTGACATCAAATTCAGAAAACATATACCTTTTTAACCGTTGGGTTCTTATTGTTGTAATATATCCTTGGATTCATCTGATTCGATTAAGTTTTGATTCGGTTTCGTGGTTATTTACTTTGGTATTATTCATATCCATACACGCATAACGTAACCCTAAAGAGTTAATGTAGTTTAAATTTTGAGGACGAAATTTTCTTAATAGGGGGAGAATGTGACAACTGTCAAAATTCCGGGTATCCGTATAATTATCAAATAATGATTAGTGCTTAATGACTGTGCTGAATTACAATTAGTTACTTGAATTGCGTTCTGATTTTTCCCATATACATACATGTGCATCATATATTGCAAATGACATATCATTACTGCATACAAACTTTGTTGATTCGAATGATGCACGAAACACCGGCAGCACAGTTATCAGACAAATCAGAAAAATGCTGACGGAGTTTAGTACATAGACAGATATGGTATTGAGCTATAGAATGAGCCAGAAACCAAGTATTACACTAGTATAGTGTGTTGGAAAGTAAGGATCACAAAACTGCCTTCCTAGTGATAGTTTAAGTGCCGGAAAGTGCCAAAAACTCACCTAAACTGCAGAATTCTGCAGAAAATCAGCAAATTCAGCATTTAAACACACTTATATCATGCAGAAATATGGTTAAATGGTCCTGAATGCTTTCCTAAGTGTCGGGAATCAAAAGTGTCACTAAAGGGTACATAAAGCACACTAAACTGCATAGTTTAGCACCTTAACGAACCGGTAACCAACCGAACAACCAGACACTACCCGAAACACCAATTTTTCACTAGAAGAACTGTTTTAACATTACCAAGCTAGTTATGGTCCCCGAACATCATAACACACTATATAAATATCTAATAACTAAATCCCAAACCATAAACTTACATTTCAACTATAAACTATCTATATGGTTAAAACCTAGCCTATACCCCCCCCCCCCCCTAGTGGATGGCCCAACATGGCCCCCACACTTTGATTTTATTTTGATTAAATATTTGATCTTGTTGGCCCCTTTAAGAACACTAAACCCATGAGATAAAGCTATAAGTTGGATTATAAGTATAACCATAAGCACATGACCCTTCATTTCTCATTCATCACACAACACCATACTTCTTCTCTTCTGTTGGACCGTTCTTTGACCCGAAAAGTCAGTAAGAGTAGCTCATTCTCACATATAAAGGCAGAATCAGAATATGCAAGATTACACCAGCTTGTCCTATTAATTTCCTTTGCTTTTATTGCTTTTCTACTCAAAATTTGACAAAGTTACGCTCCAGTTCACACACATACATCCGTTACTCTAATGAACCACTAGCCTATATATAGAGATTCTGGTCCGCTCATAAGACATGCCATATAAGCGGTCCAGAATACTTGACTAATAAGCGAACCAGACTAAGACATATGAGCGGTCCAGACTATTACAATGACACATAAGCGAACCAGACCCTATTTCACACAATATTTACACTTTGACCCCCTGTTGACCAATCTTGACTTCAGACTTTTTGTAGACGCA
>JARYGA010008899.1:0-27479 GCA_030545235.1 Helianthus tuberosus | reverse complement strand
GAATCAGTAAAGATGTTAAAAGATTGAAATTAAAAAGTTGGATTCGAAGATGTACATTAACTTTTTGTATTAACAGAGTATCTACCGAAATTAATCATAGAAACAGAGTATGAGTTAAAATTTTTACTATTTTATTATGTTCTCAACAAATGATTCAAACACCTAACTAAACCCTTCTTGAATATATAGCAACAAACGGTTAAAATCGTATTTGTATCAAGATAGAATTTAAATTAGAATCGGTTAAACAATATAAAGTTCATTACAATATGAATGTACATACCAGTTGCTGAAGAAAAAACAATAGAACCACCAGTAATTGAAATGTGGAAGACGGAGAATAAGAAAGTTGAAACCCTAGAAAATGACTGGGAAGAAGAGATTTTTGAAATAAGTCAGATGATAGATGTTTGATGTGTAATGATGCTAAAAAATAATGATGGTTGTATTTTCGTTTTCCCATATTTTTCAACAGATGAAAAATATTTACACATACACCCCTTATTGAATTTGTTATTTACATTTACATTGAAAACCATGCATAACACATATTTACACATAACCTCTGTTGGTCGTTGGGAACAGTGTGAGTCAAACAGTCAGCAGTTCTTTTATTTTTAGCTAACATCTGTCCACTTCAGAACCTCTGTTGTCATAATGGATGACAGTCAGCAGTATAGTAAATCAACAGTCATTAGGATAAACAAAAATTATGACAACAGACGGTACCATTTAGCAGTGGATGTATTTTTAGGCAAGGATAAGTTTCAAAAACAGTTGTTTTCAATCGGTGTAACTCAACAGTCGTAAGTATAACATCTGCTATTAGCCCAACCACTGTTAGTATCAAATCCTTTGTTAAACATTTTAAGATTGAAAACAAACCTTTTATAACAGCAGATGCTCTCTTTTGTCAGACTTTAGCTACAACACACCTTTTATAACAGCAAATATACCGTAAATTCTTCCAAAAAACTGTTATTGACATACAAAATTATATAATAATACTTATAGCAGACCTTATATAATAATACTTATTCATCATTAGCCCAACCACTGTTAGTATCAACTCCTCTGTTAAGCATTTTAAGATTGAATATCATCTGTTGTTCGTTAACATCTGTTAACCAATAGGAATGACTAAAATAATTAAAATGAAGATGCAACAACAAAGATTAATACTATTAAAATTTATTCATTTAGTCAACAGTGGTAAATCAAACAGTCGATAGCATACACAGTTGTTTCATCATCAGCAGATGTTCTCTTTTACGAAAGTTTAACTACAACAGACCTTTGAAAACTCCAAATATTGACCTCTGTTGACTTACCAAACAGATGTTCAGACACAATTAAACATCAACATAATCTAAATCAAACTCAAACACTAAATAAGTAAAACTAAAACGCAGATTAATACTATTAAAACTTAGGAATGACTGATAAACAAAATTATAAAATAATACTTAGGAATGACTGAAATAGTTAAAATGAAGATGCAACAACAAAGATTAATACTATTAAAATTTATTCATTTAGTCAACAGTGGTAAATCAAACAGTCGATAGCATACACAGTTGTTTCATCATCAGCAGATGTTCTCTTTTATGAAAGTTTAACTACAACAGACCTTTGAAAACTCCAAAATATTGACCTCTGTTGACTTACCAAACAGATGTTCAAACACAATTAAACATCAACATAATCTAAATCAAACTCAAACACTAAATAAGTAAAACTAAAACGCAGATTAATACTATTAAAACTTAGGAATGACTGATAAACCAAATTATAAAATAATACTTAGGAATGACTGAAATAATTAAAATGAAGATGCAACAACAAATATTAATACTATTAAAATTTATTCATTTAGTCAACAGTGGTAAATCAAACAGTCGATAGCATACACAGTTGTTTCATCATCAGCAGATGTTCTCTTTTACGAAAGTTTAACTACAACAGACCTTTGAAAACTCCAAATATTTCTGTTGACTTACCAAACAGATGTTCAAACACAATTAAACATCAACATAATCTAAATCAAACTCAAACACTAAATAAGTAAAACTAAAACGCAACATAGATTCATAAGATTAAAATTTATTCATGACATTAAAATTCCAACAATTACATCACATACTGAACAACATTAAAGTTCAAATCTAACAATAATAGCAAGAATTAAGAAACTTTAGCTTCAACTACATCGATTGCTGAACCTCTCGATGTATATCCTTCAGCATCGTCATGAACTCCACGTCTCTATCACCGCACTCTATATTACTGACAACACAAAGCTCACGAACGGAAGTTGAAGGCATCCGCACAAGATCTCTGGAAACCTGCTCTCTAGTGAACAGCCCAACTTGCAATCCATCAAAACATCTCTTCAGCTCTTGAAGAGTAGCCATATCTTCATACACTTGTTTCTCGATTTGCCTGACAAAACGCTGCTTTAAATCATCTGATTTTGCATTTGTGAATGACTCCATTTGAATAAACTATATTACTCGACTTTCCTGAAAGTATGATATCTTCGTAGGAAGATTTTCTGAAAAACCAGGTGAACTGACTATGAGTTTATATACTGAAATTTGTAATTGTCAAAACGTGTACATTTAATATAAACATATTAATGTATATTTCAAAAACAGCAGTCTTTTTATGCAAAAACCTTTTCAAACCCCAAGTCTTATGGAAAAACTGTAAAATTAAATACCAAGAAACCCAAGGGACAAAATATCGAAATTCAAAGAACAAAAGCAGATTGTCACAATTACAATTAACCTCTTCATTTACCATGTAGACGCGTTTTTAAACTCTATAAAAGACCGATGATTACTTTTAATTCAAAACATCAACAAACTGTCCTACAAATCACTTTCTGTCAAAAATTGTTCCAAATCAGAAAACCAACAAAAAATCTACATGGCAAACTTCAGCTTCTACCACTGGTCAGACACCAGCGATGTTAAAACACAATTCTCGATGTGGTCACTCAAAGAACAGACCAAGAACTAAACAGGAAAGTCGACATAATCAATGACACCAATTACAACAAAACCTGGAACAGCATATCATTGCTCGATGAAGTCATCCACTCTCCTCCATCAGAGTTCCAGAAGAACGCAGAAGAGTTTCTGACACAACTTCTAGAACAGGATCAGAAAATTTGCAACATGCTAACTGACCTGAAATTCAAAAGAGAGCATGAAATCACATGGAGAAAGGCCAGAGTCTACGAAATCTTAGCAAGTGTTAACCCTAGCGTGTAATACTTTATAAATATTTCATTAAATTTGTATTTTCCTATGTAGTAGTTCATTTTAATAATATAAACATGCATCTTAACATATTCTAAAATGTCAGTGTAAATAAAAACTCTGAACATCATCAACAGTTAATCAAAGAAGGTAACACATGCAACCTTTCACAATGTTGCAACAATTATACTGCAACTTCGATAATGAAAGGTTGACGTGTGATGGAAAACTTCATTGAAACGACGATGTTGGAACAATGATACTGGAACGATAACATGTAAACAGAATCATCAAACATTCAAACAAAGAAGTGTAATCGGAGAATAGCGGCTGAATCACGAGAAAGATGCATTTGAGAGAGAGAGAGAGAGAGACACGCTCGCAGATATCAGCGAGAGAGATTTGAATGTGGAGCCAGATAATTATGTCTTATTTATAGGATTAGAATATATGATTTGAATTTTGAATGTGGAGCCAGAATTTTGAATTGGGAACTGGATTTGAGGGAGAGATGAAAGCGTGGAGCCAGAATTTTGAACTGGGAACAGATGTTAGATGGCAAAATTTTGAACTGTGAACAGATGTTTGAATTGGGAACAGAATTTTGAACTGGATTTGAGGCAGTGGTTTGATGGCAGGCCTTTGAAATATGAATGTGGGCCAACTTTGAATTTTAAAGTCTTTAAATATTTGGACATGCTCTCAAGCTGACACATCAGCTTTTCTTATGTCATTTGGATTTCTCCTTTTATAGAAAGTACTAGGTGGACACCCGTCCGATGGACGCGGGTACATCGTAAACATTGAGTGTAAGCCTACTTTTGTAAGTAAAATATGATATGAAATTATTTAATGAATTCACGTTCACATTATACTTAAGAATACATTAAATGTGTCGACTGATTAAGTTTAGACACAAGAGAAGCGTAACGAACCCACAAAACATGTTTACTAACACAAATATTCTTTGTTTATAAATCTGGTCCAAGCCCAAGACCTTGTAACCGTTATCATGGTAACCGTTATCATGATTACACAAGATTCTTATTAGAGGTGGAAAGATCGGCGAGTAGGTGCATTGAATAACCCGTAAAATATCAACTTGAAATAAGTTGACCCGCAACACTCGTTTAAAAAACAAAATCATTTCGACCCATCCATTTTAACAAAACTCGTTTTAACACAAACCAAAATGCCAAACTTTTTGTCAAATCACAATAATTAACATGAAATGATCCTCACATGATTAATAACAGTTTTAAAATCTAACCGTTACCTTGAACCTAATGACTTTTCAGCCAAGATCCAGGAATGTTCGGGATACTTAGCAGCAACCTTTCGTACAATATCGTAGTGAAACCCAACCAGTGTTTCTGGCTTTGGTGCAACCTTTCTTGCACTGTCAATGTCTGCAAAAAAACCTAAATCAGAAAGGTTGGAAATAAAATTTGAAATCGGTAAATATAATAAACCAGCCACTTACGTAGATTCAGGCCATCCTCATTCATAATGTTTTTTCCTAATGTTTTCTTTGCTTTTTAGGGGGAAGATGGGGGATTCTCTCCATAGGGCATACAAAGCACAGATTATTGGCGGAAGCCCGCCACATTTAACATATAAAGTTTTTTTATATGCTAAATATGGCGGGCTGCCACCAATAACCTGTGTTTTGTATGCCCTAAGAGAGAAGCACCTATGTTCCCCCTAAAAAGCAAAGAAAACATTAGGATGCTTCACCAGTCCTCTTACTTCATTTGACGAATGCTTTCGAAGTCGATTAACATTCCTTCCTATTGCTTCACCAGCCACAATATTTACACCATTAAGCTGGGACTGAGTCGAATGACTTTGATCTTGGACTACAACATCGCATTAAGCTGACACAAAAGACCATGCTCACCAATCAACAAACACCTATCAGATAAACACTGACGTTCTCAAACAAATAATACGCTAAAAAATACTTACATTAGTTTCTAAAAAAATTCTTTTAAAAAGAGTTTTATATAGATGGTTTAATTGGCATAGTTGTCAAACTCGTACAAATAGCACTAAAAAGAGCAGACTTGGGCCCTGACACGAATCACAAGTGACTCCCATCAAGCTATACGGTTTTGGACCGACTCATTCAGAGTCGACTTGCTGTCCTACTGTTAAGATATGTTGGGCCTTATAGACCAGAACATTGAAACCAGTGAACTTGCAGCATCTTAATACATGTGCTTTATCAGCTAATTAACTTACACTTACCATTTAGATGTGTATAGTATTGATATGTTTTAAATCATGACTTGTGAGCGAAATCACGGCTTGAAAATTTAGGATTCGATTCACGTGTTAATAACTATAGATGTAACCAAATCTAAAGATTACTATGTAAATATTGTAAAATAACTGCAATTTCGTTAATATATATGCACAGATACAAACCTTGCCGGCAAGTTACACAAACGGATGACCACAACTCCACAAGCAGCAGGACTCATAATATCACATGTATTCACTTCAATAAAAATGCATCATGTTAACTGCCAAACACAAGTGAATTATTGCAATCTGATTTTGGCGCCTCCATAGCATGAAAATAGCGGAATTATATTTTTTTGTTGTAATATACATAGCGAAAAAAACATAGCTATAAAATAGCGGGATTTTCATTTTTTTAAGTTTTTTTTTATAAATATACATATAAAAACAACGTATTTTGATAAAATATACAAGCATTACCGAATTTCCATCTCATCTGAAGTAAAGCCAGTTCTGGATTTTCAAGAAGATAAGGTACAATTCTCCAAAGAAACTCTTCATCTCGTTGGAAATCTGCGTCGCAATCGCTCACATTACGTATCCATCACAGTTTAAGTTAATTTAAATGATTATAACCAACAATTAGTAAAATAACATACCTTACAAAGAAGCTTTCAACACCTCATTACGTATCCAGCTCACACTACTAAACAGTTTCTCATCGGACATCACCACCAGTTCTCTTCCACCGGCAATTCCCGAACCAGAAAACGATTAATTTCAAGAATTCCCAGAATCTGAAATGCTTGATCACAATGGATGTATTTTCCTTTCAAATACACACAATCAGTCGAAAGAAATGATAACATGTAAACAGAATCATCAAACATTCAAACAAAGAAGTGTAATCGGAGAATAGCGGCTGAATCACGAGAAAGATGCATTTGAGAGAGAGAGAGAGAGAGAGAGATAGACACGCTCGCATATATCAGCGAGAGAGATTTGAATGTAGAGCCAGATAATTATGTCTTATTTATAGGATTAGAATATATGATTTGAATTTTGAATTTTGAATTTTGAATGTGGAGCCAGAATTTTGAATTGGGAACTGGATTTGAGGGAGAGATGAAAGCGTGGAGCCATAATTTTGAACTGGGAACAGATGTTAGATGGCAGAATTTTGAACTGTGAACAGATGTTTGAATTGGGAACAAAATTTTGAACTGGATTTGAGGCAGTGGTTTGATGGCAGGCCTTTGAAATATGAATGTGGGCCAACTTTGAATTTTAAAGTCTTTAAATATTAGGCTTTATTATGTAATAATGACATAAGAAAAACCTTGTTGGACATGCTCTCAAGCTGACACATAAGCTTTTCTTATGTCACTTGGATTTCTCCTTTTATAGAAAGTATAGATAGATATATATTTTTTATTAATCTAAACCCCCATTATTATATTTGCATTTTATATACATGAATTTTATGTGTCCCGAACACATAGTTTTAACTTCATTTTTATTGGTTAAGTCACACATTTTTTAGTCTAACTCTTTAATCTACACATTTATTAATTATGAGACCTGGGTTACTTGACTCATGGAAATGAACACTTCATAGTGAACTCAATTACTCGAACCCTATTTATCAACGTTTTTTTTTATAATTTCTTTGTGAAACTAACTTGATAAATATTATTAACTGCTTTTTAAATCTTTTTTTTGAAATGTGAACTTCTAATGGTGACCATTGTCACATCCGCACATTGCGGACCCTCGCCAAGTCTGTGTCCAGATAGCAGGGCCAGCGTTGAGGTTATCAGACTTGGGTCGAAGGCTTTCTCCAGGAAACCGTTCTGCCTCCACACAAGTTGCCTCGCTGGAGTACAGCCGGATGAAAACCGGGGTGACGCTCAAGATCAAACCCTCCTCGGTGGGTTTTTCACCATCATTGCGCACAAATGTCCCACCCTCGCCACCGCCGGGGATCGAACCTTCATATTTATGTAAGTGCATCCTTTATATTTTTAAAGTGGTTGTTAGTGGAGGAGAGAAAAAAATGTTACTGTTCATCAGTAAATTTAATATTTTTTAATATTTTTTGAAGGGTCATTATTTTTTAATAATTTTTGAAAGTGGTTATGAGTGTACGAGAGAAAAAAAGGTAATAAAAATAAAGTATAAAAATGTATTATTTAATTGAAAAGAAGAAAAAAATAGTGTCTTTTAGTGTGATTATAAAGATGGAGTAGAAAATAGATTGTAAGAGCATTCACATTCTATCCATCAAAATATGTGATGGGGAGTTTTTATATTATAAAGGGTATAAAAAGTGGTTGTGAGTGGAGGAGAGAGAAAATGTTACTGTTCATCTGTATATTTGGGGGGACACTGTTCACCCAGTATAATTTTTTTAATATATATTGAAAGTGGTTGTGAGTGAAGGAGAGAGAAAAATGTGATGATAATATTATTTAATTGAAAATGAGAGAGAAAAAGGATTTGTTTTTAGTGGAAATATATTGATATAGGAGTTGTTTTTTAGTAGAATGTATGTATAATTTGATGGTTTGGATGTGAATGCTCTACATTCAATCAAATCTACCCTATAATTACGGTAAAAACAACTATATTTTTCCTCTTATTTCAATTAAAAAATATTTTTTTATAACTTTGTTATCACATTTTGTCTTTCGTACACTTACAACCACTTTCAAAATATATTAAAAAATTATAGAAGATAATGTGATAAACAATATCCCCTCAAATATAAAGATGAATAGTAACATTTTATTTTTTTTACTCACAACCACTTTTTATAATATAATGAACACCCTCGACCCTCGTATAAATTTAATAGAAGCCATGTGAATGCTTTAACGAACATAAAATTCATCGAGGCAAGGAGCATGTCTCCAATTTGAAATTCCCTCGAAATTTATTTTTCAGTGTTATCTTAATTCTCTTGAACCGTAGGGAATATAAAATTCATCGAGGCAAGGGACAAGTTTCCAATTTGATATTCCCTTGAAATTTATTTTTCAATGTTATCTTAATTCTTAGGATGTTTGTGGGACCATATTGATGTAAGACGATCGTTTAAAACAACAAAAAAGAATATATGTTTAAGAAGACAGCCAAAATCTTATTTTAATTATATATCCGACGACCAATTATTATATTAAACTTCCAAGTTTTTTGATCTTTTGCTATAGCTTAAAAAATCCGACGACCTATTATTATTTTGAACTTCCAAGTTTTTTTGATTTTTGATATAGCTTAAAAAATGAAGTTTAAACAACACATAACTTTAGATTAGGGCTGCAAAAGAACTTAACAAACATAAACAAGGACATGTGTTCAGAACTGCTAATAAACACTTATTGAACGAGATTTTTTGTTCGTGTACGTTCATTCAGGAAGTGAACGAGTTCGTTCTTTAACTTTAAGTAGTGAACACAAACGAACCTGCATGAACACAAACAAACATTTATGAAAACAATCGAACACAAACGAATGTTCATGAACACCAACAAGCGTTTTGTGGCCAAAAATGAACACAAACGAACATATAATAAATTCTGAATAAATCAACATCTCTCATAAAAAACATTTTTTAGATAAGTATTATGTAATATACAGGATTAGGATCAAATACAAAGGGTAAAATAAGTAAGAAGTATTATAGTCTATTGATCTTGGATTTGGAGGGTTGAGATTAGTTTTAGGGAAAAGAATATAATGGAATGGCATAAAAATGATCCTATATTTATGAACTTTCTTTCTCCACATGCAAGACACATGACAATTCCCCATTAATTTAAAACGTCCTTAAATTTTTATACGACATTCTTTTTAAAAGAAAATTTCATCATAATAACAAGCGTTTTTTATCTTTAATACGAGTATGATATTGTCATATAAAAATAAAATAAAAAATTTCATTTTAATTGGGTATTTTTTATTGTGTTAAATGTTCTGCTCATTGTGTCTTTCAGCTGGGTTTTGGTCATTAAGTTTTTACCAGGGTTTCTATACACTGTATTATTATCAAAACTTATAACACAATGTTAATTTGGATTCTATCCATTGCGTTTTTTTAAAAGAACCTATAACTCATTGTATGACATAATGAAGATGGTATTATATATGAGTTTTCTATACATTGTGTTATAAGTTCAGGTCACTGTTTTTAATCTGCTATCCATTGTGTTTTAATCTGTTGTTCATTATGTTTTTTATTCTATTGTCCATTGTGTCTTTTATCTGCCGTCAGCAATTGTATCTTTCATCTGCTATCATCAATTGTGTTTTTAGTTTACTTTCCATTGCAATTTTTAGTTTGATACTCATTGTGTTATATGTTATGTCAAATGCGTTATACGTTATGTTCATTGTGTTTTAGTCTGTTGTCTAATGTGTCTTTTACCTGTTGTCATCGATTGTGTTTTTGGTCTACTTTACATTGTGTTTTACGTCATATCCATTGTTTAATACACAACTGGGTTTTCGATTTTTTTTAAAACAAATGATGTATAAAAAAGTTACGGATGTTTTAAAAAATTAGAGGGGGGGGGGGGGGTAGCACGTGACTTGCATGTGCATATTTCTTTTCTCTTGTGGACAAAATTACTCTTCCCACTTGATTCTTCCATGGACACTTGTCACTCTATGGTGATTTCTTTCACCTTGTAGGTCCGTTTTTCTCAGAGGATCTATTACGAAACCTAATCCCTGTTTATCACGAACATAGTCACGAGTGCGGAATCCACGTGATGGTGCAAACCAAACAAAGTAATGCAAGCAACAAAACCGATAACCAAAGATTCACTTTAGATTAAAAGGATGAGAACAACATCAAACATATACACACAATGCTTGAACGATAAACTCTCAGTAGTAGTCTCTCTATGCTCTCATGCCTTAACTGTTAAACACACTAAGCTATATATACTGTCCTCAGACGAACCTTGATTGACGAAGGTTAATGTGTGACGAAGATAGAACCTTCGTCACACACAAACACAGACGAAGCTTGAAGGTTCGCCAAGCATGGGTTCGACGAAGATAGAACCTTCGTCAAACACTAAACAAGGACAGACTATAACTAAGTTAACAGAAGATATAAGAAACGACTAACTATAGTTAAACACTATGCACACAAGCATGTGTTTAACAAACCTTACAAATACAGAGACAAAACGTCATACCAAGTCGGATAGGAGGATATCTGACTAGGTAGACTTGACGGAACTTACAGACTCGATAACAAAAGACTAAATAACATACAACATAAACAAGACAAAGTTACAGACACATAAATGCACCAACAAACTCCCCCTTGTCTATTACTTGGTCTTCGATCTTTGAGTCTTCAGTGTTTCTTCAGTGTTGTGCCGACCATGTGCTTCCGGCATGTATCCCTCGATAAAAACAGAAACAGGTGACGCGTTGAAACTGTAACGCTTGAGGTGCGTCCTTGTCTTCATAAAAGATATCATGTCGAAACAACTTGTTGATGTCGGCCGCAGACATATTCACTATCTACATCGAATCTAGCATGCGGAAATTCTCTTGATCGTCTTTGAACACAATAACAGCCTCGTGCGTATCAGAGTCGTAACACCACAACGCCATGTTTTCCAAAAAATCTGCTTCATCTGCATCAGAGGGATTTTATCCATAACCCTCGCCGGCTGATAAACAAGCTTGTATCTTGAAGTGTTGGTCGACGGATCCAAAGTATACTTGATCTGCTGATACATCGGAAACTGTGGTTTGTATAACTCGTCTTTCCATCATATCCTCCGATTTATCTTTATCTTACGAGCAAACAAAATTGATCCTTCGTATTTTGAACGATTGACCAGCTCTAACTTTGATAAAGCCTCCACATCGTAGAACGGAAGAGATAGAATACTCAGCAACGAGTTGAAATACTGGATTCCGTGTTCGCGCTTGATTGCCACAATGAATTTCTTTCACGAAACTCCAGAGCAGTATCTTCCCATGAGGCTTAACCTTTTCAAACCTCATATAATCAACTTGTGCTTCAGGAGGTGTTGGCTTTGCAACCTTGGAAAGGAACAGTTTTCTCCATTCTTTGAATGAGTCGGTTGCATCCTCTGTTGACTCACGATCTTTTAGCTTTTCGTCAATATCATCCAAATGATATTTCAACCAGTCTTCATCAAATGGGTTGAACTCTATTCCATCTTCACGTACATAAGTTGACTTCCTTGTTTCGCCTTCAAAAACGATTTCATCAAGATTTTCTATGTCTGCATTTTCAGGTTCACTTGGAATATTATCAATACAATCATCGAATGCTTTCATTGCATTCAACGCTAGCAACTGCTCATTTCAGAGTTCAGCAACCAACTCTCCTTCTTCCAGAACTTCTCCAGTTACAAGATGTATAACCTGTAAAGCAAGGTCAGCAGAGCTAAGAACAGAGGATGTACCAGCCAAGGAGCTTTCAACGTAAGAGCTGCTCTCTAGCTGTTGTATTTCTTCTACAGCTCCACCGGAGGTTCCTTTAGAAGATTCAATCTGTGGAGGCTCGAAAGGAACAGTCTGTGTAGATGCAGTGGCTGGCGGTTGCTCAGATGTTGCAGAAGGGTCTGGGTTACCCGGATCTTCAGAATCATGATCACGTTTCTTCAAAACTTCCTGTTGTTTGCATCGGTCACCCCACCCCAAGATGTTAACACGCTTTCTAACAAACTCGAAACCATCAGTGATTCTCTTGACCCCATCTGTTATCTTGGTATTACGAATGTTATACCATTCTTTCATATCATCATGCTTTTCTATAAGATTTTCGGCCAACCTTTGAACAGCAGAGCTTCTTTCATTCAAACGATTCATCTCAATACCATGATTGTTATCAGCAGTTAGCATCTGCTGTAATTGACGTTCCCTTTCTTCATCATCAGCCTTCAAGCATTCATTCTCAGCTTTAAGTTGATCAATTTCAGCTTGTTGGCGTGTAATCTCAGCTTGTTGATGTCACACCCCCAAAATCCACACGCGGAGTATCACCGCTTGGAGGCGTGACTGACCAGGATCAAGCCACCAATCATATCAAACGTAATAAGAATTAAATGTAATATAAACCAAACGATATGAAAGGTGTTCCAACAAAACATGTTAAGTGTATAGCGGAAGCATAAAATGTAAACCCAACGTAATTAATAAGTTCAATGTTTAATGTTTCAATATAAGATCCACAAATCCGTGCCCACAACGACCGCGCCTCCCGTGCAAGCTCCAAATGTACCTAAGGTCCTGCAAGGCATGCAGCAGAGAGTCAACAACTAGTTGAGCGAGTTCACAGAAAGTAAGTTCGTTATAACAAATCATACATGCATTTAGTGGGGGCTTCCCATGTGAATACGTACTAATGGTGGGGGTTTCCCATGGTCATATGTATTACTAGTGGGGGGTTTCCCACGTTTATCTTTACTAGTGGGGGCTTCCCATGCTTGTACTTACTAGACTATTTGCAACCATGTGTTCTTCTAAATCCGAGAACAGGAATACGTACAAGGTCACGTAGGATTTACGCGAGTGCCCTTCCCCGAGGACAATGGTACGTGTGGGGTTTACGTAGGATTTACGTAAGTGTCCTTCCGACCCGGAAGACAATGGTAGGTATTAGTTTACGTAGGTTTTACGTAAGTGTCCTCCCGACCCGGGAGACAATGGTAGATACTAGGTTACGTAGGTTTTACGTAAGTGTCCTGACTATCCTGAGGACGATGGTCTATAGTCTAGCGATAGCGTAAGTATAAGTAGTTATCCACTTCAAATAATCCAACCCGATTCCCAACCCGAGAATCCCATGCCTTGGCTGTGTGAACTCACCTTGGTTTGCTCGGTATGCTAAGTATGTGCTCAAAGTAAATCAATCACGTCCTAAAGTATGCACGTATACATAATCAGTTTATATCCAAGTTGTTCATGTATGTGTATAATCACAGTAGTACTAAACATGTATACAAGTCGTGCGTATCACTTAACAGCAGTTAATCAATCCAGTTAACTTCTAACATAATTAAGTCAGGTTACTGTGCAGTTTACTCTTTAGACGAAACACAGATTGGCGAATCACATATATTGGCGAAACACAATAGTTGGCGAAACACATTCTATTTCGTCGAGGTCATGTTTGGCGAAACAGAGGTCTAATTCGTCGACTGCCCTTGGCGAAACACTTTCTGTTTCGCCGAGAGTTCTGTTTCGTCAAACAGATCAGTTACGTCACCTACACATCAGTTACATGCAGCAAACCCTAACTGCCGTCAACACTAACATCGATTACACAGAGATCAAGTAGCACAGAAATCATCATGATTTAATCAACGGAAATCATACGGTATTCATCAAATCAATAGACATAGTTCCCTCACTTAACATACGGTTGGTAAGAACATCAAACCCATTCGCATGCTATATCGTATCAGATTCATCAATATCAGTAAATCAATTAACATTCCATTCTGACAACAACAATCATCCTGATTAATCACTAAACAAATCGTTATGATCACAAACATTAATCATTGCCGATAAACCCTATTCTATACCAACGATTTACAAAAATCATGATAGTCACATGTTCACATCCAATCCAGAAATCACATAAGCATATACCCAGACATATAACGAGGAAAACAAGACATCAAAGAAACCGAGTTAACGAATACGCACTCACCGAGATGAACGGAATAATAACTAGATCGATTACGGGGAGATTCGAGTACACGTATTTGCCGTCACGGAGAGAAGGGAGCTCTAGGGTTTTCGGTTGTGATGATAAGTTTCACGAATGAAACAGTTTTGTGATATAAAACTCACGTAACAAGGTTGGGCCCATAACTGGGCTTCGGCGTATTACTGGGCCGGCGAAACAGTTTGTTTCGTCGAGATTGTGTTTGGCGAAACACACTTGTGTTTCGTCGGGTTCTCCAATTCTTAAACAGCTTATGTTTCTCGACCAGTTCCATGTTATACAATCAAACACATAATCATGCAACACAATAGTTTAATATGACACAAGCATACAATCACAAGTCAGACGAGTCAAACAACTAAACAGTCAAAGTCAACGTGCAATAAATGCGAACAAAGAATGTCGGAAATTCGAGTTGTCACATTATCCCTAACTTAAAAGAAATTTCGTCCCGAAATTTAGCATGCGGTTACTGAGGAAGCTAGTGGTGTGACGTTGTTTACCTGTATCGTATCGCGGCTCCCCGAGCAGGTTTGCGAAGATTACTGGTTTTCCTGGGGTGTCACATTATCCCCCCGTTGATTTGGAATTTCGTCTCGAAATTCTGTATTGGTAGCTTCAGCCTCAGTAGTAGTTGCATTGGTTCTGAATAACTGGGGATATTTGAGTTCCATTTGATCTTCACGCTCCAAGGTGAACTCTGGGCCACGGCGGGAGTTCCAACGAACTCGTACAAGAGGGATTCTCGTGTTCTTGAGGACCTTAACATCCCGGTCCATGATTTCAACAGGTTCCTCGACGAAGTGCAACCGCTCGTCGATAGTGAGTTCCTTCAAGGGAACTATGTGGGTCTCATCTGACGTACACTTCTTCAGATTCGATACGTGAAATACGTTGTGAACAGCACTGAGTTCAGCTGGTAAATTCAATCTGTAGGCTACCCTGCCTATCTTCTCAATAACTTCGAAAGGTCCGACGTATCGTGGATTGAGTTTGCCGCGTTTTCCAAAACGAACCACACCCTTCCAGGGCGAAACTTTGAGTAGCGCTCGATCCCCAACTTGGAATTCGAGTAGTTTTCTATCTTTATCGGCGTATACTTTCTGACGGTCACGAGCTGCCGCCATGCGTTGTCGTATTTGAGCAATCTTTTCAGTAGTATCAACTACCATTTCTGGACCTGTGATTTGACTATCTCCCACCTCTGCCCAACAGAGAGGTGACCGGCATTTACGCCCGTACAATGCCTCGAATGGTGCAGCTTTAATGCTTGTGTGGTAGCTGTTGTTATACGAAAATTCCACAAGTGGCAGATGTTTTTCCCACCATTGCCAAAGTCGATTACGCACGCACGAAGCATGTCTTCTAGAGTTTGAATAGTGCGCTCAGACTGCCCATCCGTCTGAGGGTGATAAGCTGTGCTCATGTCTAATCGAGAGCCAAAAGATTTGTGCATTGCTTGCCACAGTTCTGAAGTAAAACGTGCGTCACGATCAGAGATGATGGAGGTGGGCACCCCGTGCCTCGAAACCACTTCTTTTAGGTAAATGTCTGCTAAGGTAGAGAACTTGTCTGTTTCTTTGATAGCCAAGAAGTGAGCAGACTTTGTGAGTCGATCCACGATCACCCAAATAGTGTCATTTCCGCGCTGCGATCTAGGTAGGCCAGTAACAAAATCCATGGAAATTTGTTCCCATTTCCATTGTGGTATCTCAGGTTGTTGAAGTGGACCTGATGGTTTTTGGTATTCGGCTTTGACTCTTGCACAAGTCAGGAACTTGCTAACGTATGTTGCTATGTGGGCCTTCATGCTAGGCCACCAGTATGTAGTTTTGATATCGTGGTACATTTTATCCGAACCTGGATGTACCGAGTAGCGAGACTTATGAGCTTCATCCATTACAAGCTCTCGTAAGTTACCATAGAGTGGGACCCAGATGCGTCCTGTTACGTAATAAGCACCATCTT
Organism: Helianthus tuberosus; assembly: GCA_030545235.1. NCBI lineage: Eukaryota > Viridiplantae > Streptophyta > Magnoliopsida > Asterales > Asteraceae > Helianthus > Helianthus tuberosus. The sequence continues at coordinate 11,264 of JARYGA010008899.1, read as the reverse complement.
CCTTCTGTTCTAAGCGTTGCCTTGAGCCGCGTAGGGCTTCTGCCCTGACGTTTTCTGGTTTCAATGCTTCTACCTGAGCATTTCGTATCTGGGAAGGAAGACTAGACTGTATAGTGAGTTGTAAAGCTCGTACGCGCTTAGGCGCGGTGTCTTTTCGACTGAGGGCGTCAGCCACAACATTGGCTTTGCCTGGGTGGTACCTGATTGAGCATTCGTAGTCATTTAGCAGTTCAACCCATCGTCGTTGTCGCATATTCAGTTCCTTCTGTTTGAATATATGTTCAAGGCTTCTGTGGTCAGTGTAGATAGCACATTTGGTACCGTACAAGTAGTGTCGCCATATCTTAAGTGCAAAAACAACCGCTCCCAGCTCTAGGTCGTGTGTAGTGTAATTCCGTTCGTGAATCTTAAGTTGGCGCGAAGCATAAGCAATAACTTTATCCCTTTGCATCAATACACATCCAAGACCCTATATAGATGCATCGCAATAGACTACAAAATCGTCCGTGCCTTCAGGCAAAGAGAGGATAGGTGCGCTACAGAGTCTATCCTTTAAGTGCTGAAACGCTGTTTCCTGTGCATTACCCCAACGGTAAACAACACCTTTCTGCGTCAGTAGTGTAAGCGGTTGAGCAATCTTTGAGAAGTCTTTGATGAACCGTCTGTAATAACCCGCCAAACCCAAGAATTGGCGTATTTCTGTTGGTGTGCGAGGTGCAGGCCAGTTCTTGATCGAATCCACATTGGATGGATCAACATGGATCCCATCCTTGTTTACCACGTGGCCTAGAAAGTGGACTTCACGAAGCCAGAAGTCGCATTTTGAAAACTTAGCGTATAGCTGTTCCGTTCGAAGGAGTTCCAAAATAAGTCGTAAGTGATGCTCGTGTTCCTCCTGACTCTTCGAGTAGATCAGAATGTCGTCGATGAAAACAATGACGAACTTGTCGAGATAAGGTTTGCACACCCTGTTCATAAGATCCATGAAAACCGCAGGCGCGTTCGTCAACCCGAAAGGCATGACCAGAAACTCGTAGTGGCCGTAGCGTGTTCTGAACGCTGTTTTGGAGACGTCCTCATCCCGGACTCTCAGTTGATGGTACCCTGACCTTAGATCAATCTTCGAGTAATAGCCCGACCCTTGCAACTGGTCGAATAAATCGTCGATGCGTGGAAGAGGATAGCGATTCTTCACAGTTACCTTGTTCAATTCGCGGTAGTCTATACACATGCGGAAGGTACCATCCTTCTTCTTTACAAATAGAACTGGAGCTCCCCAGGGCGAAGAGCTAGGACGTATGAAACCCTTTTCCAAGAGTTCTTGTAGTTGCTTAGACAGTTCTTCTAGTTCTGTTGGAGCTAAGCGATAAGGTGCTCGAGCTATGGGTGCTGCTGCTGGAGCGAGCTCGATCTGAAATTCGACCTGGCGATGAGGCGGTAACCCAGGTAACTCTTCTGGAAACACTTGAGGAAAGTCGCGTACTACAGGAATATCCTCAATCTTTTTCTCTTTCTTCGATGTATCCGTAACGAGAGCTAAAACAGCTGTGTGGCCCTTTCGTAAACACTTCTGAGCCTTCAAGAAGGATATGATGCCACTCACGACACCACTCTTGTCGCCTTGAACTTCGAGAGGTTCTTTACCAGAACGTGGAATACGAATGATCTTCTCCTTGCATAGGATCTCTGCTTGCTGTTGGGATAACCAATCCATACCGATGACAATGTCGAAACTACTCAGAGTTATAGGAATGAGATCGATGGAGAAAGTTTGACCAGCGAGGATAAGATTACAACCCTGAACTATGTGTGTGGCCTCTAAACTTTTACCGTTAGCTAACTCTACGACATGCTTGATGTTTAAAGGAGTTGGTGTACGTTTAAGCATTTGACTAGCTTTCAGAGACATATAACTGGTATCCGCACCCGAATCAAATAATACAGTAACATAAAAGTCGTCGAGAAGAAACTTACCCATAATCACATTAGGATCGTTCCTTGCATCAACCTGACCAATCACGAATGCACGACCCCTAGCACCATTGTTGTTGTTTCCCCCATTGTTGTTGTTCCCATTGCCCTGGTTATTGTTGTTGTTATTCTGGTTCAACTGAGGGCAATCCCGCTTAAAGTGGCCTTCAGCCCCGCACTGAAAGCATCCCCTGATTCCTTGTTGTTGTTGTTGCGGCTGGTTTCGTGGAGCTGGTGGCTGTTGTTGCTGGTGGCTGTTGTTGCTGGTTTTGATTTACAGGTCGTGGGCTCCTACAATCCTTGGCCTCATGACCCATCTTGAAACATCTTTGACAGCGACCCCTGTTGCACTGGCCACTGTGGTGCCTGTTATAATTGTGGCACTTGGGGTGGTTTCCTCGATAAACTCTCTGCCTATGACTACCAGATGACTGCTGACTGGGACTCTGATAATCATTAGTCTTGCGTTGCTGAGCTTGAGACTGAACAGTAGCTGAACCCCTGCTGGAATCCCCTTCCCATTTCCGCTTGTTGTCACTGGGAGTAGCAGGTGTAGCTGAAGTAGTAGCGGTAGTAGTACTGATGCGTTTAGGCAACTTGTTTTGTTCCACCGCCTGATCAGTGAGACGGTGAGCCAACTGTACAACCTGCTGGTAGGTGGCAAGGTTTGCTGAAGTCACATGACTCTGGATCTCTGGCACTAGACCACCGAGATAAAGTTCGATACGCTTAGCTGGAGGGTCCACCATAGTAGGACACAGTAGTGCTAGCTCATTGGATCTCTTAGTAAACGCCTCAATCTCTGACCCCGTCGTCTTGAGGTTAAAGAACTCGACCTCCAGCTTATGAATGTCGTCACGACTGCAGTATTCCTCCTTGATCATTTCCTTAAAGTTGTTCCATGGGGTGGCGTTAGCAGCAACCAACCCTAGTATTTGGACCTGAGCCTTCCACCATGTGAGGGCTAAACCCTCGAGAGTGCCAGTAGCATATTTCACCCTGCGTGCCTCAGGGCATTCACACATTTCGAATACAGACTCTAGCTTCTCGAACCAGTGGAGAAGGCCTACGGCTCCTTCAGTGCCGCTGAAAGTAGTTGGACGACAGTCCATGAATGTCTTGAAAGTGCAAACAGGTGGTTGACCTCCTGCTTGTGCGGCTGCAACTGCCGCAGCAACTTGTTCGTTAATGAGAGCCGTCAACTGGGCTTGTGTCATGTTGATACGTCCAGACATGATCTTCATAGTAAAGACAACGTGAGTGAGATAGGTTCGCGAATAGTGCGATGACAGAAGAGAGTGAGCACACAAGTATTCTCAAGCAATAACGTATAGTAGGTTCTGTAATCTAAGCATACCACGAGCAACGTTCTATGTAATTCTAGCAAGTAGGTAAAGTAACATGAATAGTAGTACCTATGATGTTGAGCCTTGCACGTGGAGCGAAGCGTCGTTGTGGATCGTTGAGCACTGTTCTGGTTATAGTCTGGTTTTAACAAAAATCGTTTTCCCCTTATTAAAACCGAGTTCTCTATAACCAATGGCTCTGATACCAATCTGTCACACCCCCAAAATCCACACGCGGAGTATCACCGCTTGGAGGCGTGACTGACCAGGATCAAGCCACCAATCATATCAAACGTAATAAGAATTAAATGTAATATAAACCAAACGATATGAAAGGTGTTCCAACAAAACATGTTAAGTGTATAGCGGAAGCATAAAATGTAAACCCAACGTAATTAATAAGTTCAATGTTTAATGTTTCAATATAAGGTCCTGCAAGGCATGCAGCAGAGAGTTAACAACTAGTTGAGCGAGTTCACAGAAAGTAAGTTCGTTATAACAAATCATACATGCATTTAGTGGGGGCTTCCCATGTGAATACGTACTAATGGTGGGGGTTTCCCATGGTCATATGTATTACTAGTGGGGGGTTTCCCACGTTTATCTTTACTAGTGGGGGCTTCCCATGCTTGTACTTACTAGACTATTTGCAACCATGTGTTCTTCTAAATCCGAGAACAGGAATACGTACAAGGTCACGTAGGATTTACGCGAGTGCCCTTCCCCGAGGACAATGGTACGTGTGGGGTTTACGTAGGATTTACGTAAGTGTCCTTCCGACCCGGAAGACAATGGTAGGTATTAGTTTATGTAGGTTTTACGTAAGTGTCCTCCCGACCCGGGAGACAATGGTAGATACTAGGTTACGTAGGTTTTACGTAAGTGTCCTGACTATCCTGAGGACGATGGTCTATAGTCTAGCGATAGCGTAAGTATAAGTAGTTATCCACTTCAAATAATCCAACCCGATTCCCAACCCGAGAATCCCATGCCTTGGCTGTGTGAACTCACCTTGGTTTGCTCGGTATGCTAAGTATGTGCTCAAAGTAAATCAATCACGTCCTAAAGTATGCACGTATACATAATCAGTTTATATCCAAGTTGTTCATGTATGTGTATAATCACAGTAGTACTAAACATGTATACAAGTCGTGCGTATCACTTAACAGCAGTTAATCAATCCAGTTAACTTCTAACATAATTAAGTCAGGTTACTGTGCAGTTTACTCTTTAGACGAAACACAGATTGGCGAATCACATATATTGGCGAAACACAATAGTTGGCGAAACACATTCTATTTCGTCGAGGTCATGTTTGGCGAAACAGAGGTCTAATTCGTCGACTGCCCTTGGCGAAACACTTTCTGTTTCGCCGAGAGTTCTGTTTCGTCAAACAGATCAGTTACGTCACCTACACATCAGTTACATGCAGCAAACCCTAACTGCCGTCAGCACTAACATCGATTACACAGAGATCAAGTAGCACAGAAATCATCATGATTTAATCAACGGAAATCATACGGTATTCATCAAATCAATAGACATAGTTCCCTCACTTAACATACGGTTGGTAAGAACATCAAACCCATTCGCATGCTATATCGTATCAGATTCATCAATATCAGTAAATCAATTAACATTCCATTCTGACAACAACAATCATCCTGATTAATCACTAAACAAATCGTTATGATCACAAACATTAATCATTGCCGATAAACCCTATTCTATACCAACGATTTACAAAAATCATGATAGTCACATGTTCACATCCAATCCAGAAATCACATAAGCATATACCCAGACATATAACGAGGAAAACAAGACATCAAAGAAACCGAGTTAACGAATACGCACTCATCGAGATGAACGGAATAATAACTAGATCGATTACGGGGAGATTCGAGTACACGTATTTGCCGTCACGGAGAGAAGGGAGCTCTAGGGTTTTCGGTTGTGATGATAAGTTTCACGAATGAAACAGTTTTGTGATATAAAACTCACGTAACAAGGTTGGGCCCATAACTGGGCTTCGGCGTATTACTGGGCCGGCGAAACAGTTTGTTTCGTCGAGATTGTGTTTGGCGAAACACACTTGTGTTTCGTCGAGTTCTCCAATTCTTAAACAGCTTATGTTTCTCGACCAGTTCCATGTTATACAATCAAACACATAATCATGCAACACAATAGTTTAATATGACACAAGCATACAGTCACAAGTCAGACGAGTCAAACAACTAAACAGTCAAAGTCAACGTGCAATAAATGCGAACAAAGAATGTCGAAAATTCGAGTTGTCACAGTTGACGCTGAACAGTGGACTTTACCGCATTTATCTCCAACTGTTGCTTGATAACGTCACTTTTTGTAATGTTCATGAACGCTGATTGCCTATCGATCTGACCTGCAGCAGCTTGCAATTGAGAGAATAAGAAATCTACCTTTTCGCCTGGATGCATTTCAGAAAATCTTCTGTGTCTGTGTTCTGAAGTATGTTGAGATGTAGTTGCTCGAATGGTGGATGCCATTTTGTGCGCAGGTTCGGCTTGTGGAGTGACAATTGGCGTTTCAGTAGCTGAAGAAACCACAGTAGGTGGTTCAGTTGATCGCGGAGGAGAAGATATCATAGCGGTAGCTTCTTCGGCCGTGAGACCAAGATTTGGATCCATTTATGCTTCGTGAGGAGTTTCATGTTGTGACACAGTTGGCTGTAAACAGATCAAGTACCAATATACTACCTGCTCTTTCTCTTCCTTCGAGCAGCAGTTTCCTTTCTCTTTAAAAGTTCAGCCTCAGTGTCAGACGGAACATAATCGGCATCCTCCTCCTGTCTAATCTTTCTTACTTGCCTTACACCATGATCATCAAGATAGAACTCATACCCTGGCTCTGGCTGATTATCCTCAGAATCCGGACTTTCTGTATTACCTCCAGCTGAACTAGCACCAGTTGTACCGGCAACAGATGCACTAGTAGTACCAGGTGCACTAGCTGCTGTAGCACCAGCATCTCCACCATCATCACCACCATCATCACCTTCACTATCGCTTTCAGAAGGATCCAACTTCTTGTGTCCAAACTTATCTTTCATCATCTTCTTCAACTTTGGCTCTTCGTCGTCCGATTGGTTGTCGTCGTGACGCCATTTATCATTTGCAGGAGCGACGTACTCTGTGTTGTATAAGGCTCCAAACATCTTCCTTGGAGGATCAGATTCTGTGTATCTCTTAGCAGAGAAACCCTTGAATATCTGTAAAGATTTTTCAAACATAGCATCAATTTTGAGAATAACATTATCTGTAACACCACGTAAAAACGTGTCCAATTATGTAAGGACACGTGTCCCAAACTCTAAAGGTGTGAAAGATTGAGTTTGAAGGATCAAAGTTGTCGAACGGTGAATCTATGAAACCACAGGGATTAAAAGTGTCAACATGCCAAACTTGTGCCTCTGAATGACCATACATGATGAATATATTCTTAAATGAGTGATTGATTGGATATAAGAAGCCGTTTATAAAAATAATCGGAAGATTATTAAATTATAAGGGTTAAACGTGTCAACATGTCGATTCTGACCTCTGAGTGACCTTTTAGTGGAACCGAGGCTTCGAAACATTCAAATATACTCTTAAGAATAAGTGGTATAAATTTCACGTGGTTTCGAGATCGCTACGCATGTTTTCAAAACTTTGGGCCAAAAGTGTCAACTCATTGAAACTTGCTTTCATAGAGGTATTTAACGAACCGGAGCCTAACGAAGTTAAATTATTCATCCTAGGACCTTAACATACTGACTACAAGGGCCCTACATGTCAACAACGAAGTTAAAAAGGGTTAAAAACAATCAGGGACTGAAACTGCCAGATTTGAAACTTGTTTTACCTGATCAGACGGTACAAGCGGCCCGCGTAAGCCCCCCTATAGCTTACGCGGCCCGCCTCAGAGTGCCAGTATCAGAAAAAGACTGCCAGGTGCGGGTTAGGCTGTTCCACCGCCTTAGCCTAGTTTGTAACGACCTAAGGAGCTGTAAGTCGGTTAAATTCACTAGCTAGGACACCTGGGGTGATCCCAGGGCCTTCAATAACACCTGGAAATGATCTAGATTCATGGACTTTGCTATATAAAGGAGCTTACTCTTGTGTTCATAAACACATTTGCAAACAATTCATTTGAGGGACTTGTTCTGGAGCTTCCATCAGTAAGAAGAGGATTATCAAGTGTAGAAAAGACTGCTAGGACCTGTAGTAAGCCTCTAATTTCTTGTTTAGTCGTTTAATTTAGCTTAATTACTCTAAAGTCAAACTTATCGTAAATTTAGTTTGACTTTCCTTTTAATTACATATGGTTTAACCACTGATCAAATTGAAAGTGGTTATAGAACCACATTAGTGTTGGTGATTAACCTTAAAAGGGCACCTCCTAATTATCTCGTTTGACTGGTCAATTGTCGGGTCAAAGTAGTTTGACAAAAAGTCAAACTGGACAGAATGTTTGAAAATGATTAACATTAATAAACCAGAGGTTCTAAATTATATTTTGACATTCTAATAACTTAGTAATTAATATTAAAACATATTTTATCAGTCCTAACCCGACAATTAATAGTCTAAGGTCAGTTTATAACCGAAAGTCGCAAAAGCTTGACTTTTGCTTTGACTTTCAGTTCTGACCCGTTCAAGCTCAATTCTTCCAAGTTTTAAGCTTCCATTAGGACCACTTTACTTAGTAGTATAACCCTCTGGAGTTATATTGCATGGTGCCTAGTGGTTTGAATTATATGCACTTGATCGTAATTATTCTTAATAATGCCATAAACGCCATTTTTACATACAACTGAGATTTTTAACAATGTGATTGGACTAACACCTTTGCTACTGATATTTAGACATGTCCTGAAAATTTGACATCAATTGGAGGTCTAGAATAGGAGTTATGCTCAATAGCGTAATTAAGGAGCTTTTTATTATTTAAATGGCGTAATTAGCATAAAGCCTATATAAACCCAATTTTTGACATCAAACTTTGTACCTACTGATGTAAAATAATATTTTGGGATTTTTGAAGATTTTAAATTATTTTTAGGCTGAGCATAACATAGGATTATAACTTGATTTCGGTAATTGTCGGTTTTACCATTTTCATGCATAAAATGAGTTTTACATAACTTTTTGGTGCCAAACCTTTTGCTACTGATTTTATATAATAAATAAAGTATTTTAAACTTTATAAACTGATCAAAAACTCAGATTTCCTGTTTTAAACCAAATACCCCTTTAAACCGACTTTTAAGCGTTTTTAACACATAGTATGAGTTAAAACTATTCTTGCTTTATAAAACTTATTACTTACTGATGTTTTAAGTTAATTTATACCATTAAACAGTAAGCCAAAGTTTTTAAACTCAGAAGTCTATTTTGACCTATAAAGTCTATGTAAAATTACCAAAACACCCCTACGGTGCATAGTTTAGTAATATAAGATAAATTTTACATATATAAAATACCCTACTGATATAACTTATAAAAATACATATTTTACTGATTAAATCAGACCTGAAACTCAGTTGCACAATTAAACTCTTTTATGGGCATTAAAATTACCAAAATGCCCTTATGGGACTTATTTTGGTTTAAATTACTTTTTGGGCATATATGTTAACATCTTACTGATGTATTAACATATTTTGAGCATAATAATGATTAAGACCTGTATATATAATTCATTTGGTTACCCGTTACGCGTTCGGATCGGCTTATGTGACTATTTTACATAAAATAGCCTAAACGGGTCAAACCTTATCATTAAATCCTCAATTTCCAGAATGTGATTAGTCTGCCCATATTATACAAGTATCCAAGCTTGTCGGGTCTAAACCACATTCTATTCCGGTCTCCGCTTAATCTAGCGTTTAGAACCGTAAGGTTTCTTTCTAGCTAGCCGGTCTAAGTCCTTGACTAAATTAAAGACCCGTTAGCATCCTAATAGGTTAATAAACCTTCTATACAGATTAAATAGCTTCCGGTAGAAGGTGCCTTCAAAAAGCTTTAGGATTTTACTGCTAGAATCAGGTAAATACTTTTAACTTATTTTCCCTTATACGGGCTTGGGATATGGTATTATAATAATACCACTTGGTCGGGTATGAAATCATTTAATCGGATTGTGATTAATAAATTTACGTAACCCGTTTTAATCTGTCTTGTTTGATAACATAAGCATTGGGGGTTAATACGACCGTGTCTTGGATATCCTCTGCTCATTTCATTTGAAAATGGCCACGACCTATGCACGGGGTGTAGGCATACACCTGATAGATGCAAATGCTAAATATAAACCCACATGTTGGGGATAACTCCTTTGTGGGTTCTATAAGTGGTGAGTCGGTTAATCACGACCGGCTTCCAACCGGCCCCAATTGTAAGACAAACATGTAAATCTGTATACAAGATTATATTTAAATAATTGTCCCAAGTTATAAAAGATTTGTGCCATGTGCACTTAAATCAATTTTCATAAATGTTTTCAAAAAGAGTCAGTTAATTGTATTTACCAGTGTAAACCGACGTATTTTCTTAAAGACTGATTTGACAGGTACCTCTCGTAATAGGTTGGTGCTATAGGGTGTCATTAGAGGATCTTGCAAATCCATGAGATACCTGAAGTCTGTTGTTTTTATTTCCTTGTAAAATTATGATCCGCCTGTGGATCTTATTACATTCCAGTCTGTATATTCATAAACTCGAACACTCAGACAATATGGTTTGTAATAGTTTATTCACCAAGCCTTCCGCTGTGCTATATTATTGTGTGTATTGACAATGATGATATCAACTACGTCACGATACTCCCCGCCGGGCCCACCGGTAATATGTGGAAATATCGGGGTGTGACATTATCTGCCTTCGGAAGCCCTGGATGTTGAACATTCATAATCATCTGCATGAATCTGGGATACATCCAGAATTTGTTGCCGGAGGTACGAGAACATGTTCTTCTTAAGTTTTCTTTCATGCTTGTGAAGATGAACTTTGAAATGCTGAACGGCTTGTTCAAAACTAAAGCGACCATCAAACCTACAAGATCATTTCCAGCCATATCTTATCCAGCACGGCTTTTGCTTAAACATTGAACAAGTACGTGAAGCAAGAATTTGTAACGCAGGGGCAAACAAGATTTGTTGATCTGAATGGCGAAGATATCACCGGTGCACTTCATTCTAAGTAGACAACCACGCGTGCACATAATCAGAATAGCATCTGGAGCGCTTACATCATCTTGAAGTTCCAAAACAGAGTTTAAAATCTCCGGAGACACATCTACGTTCAATTGATTACCTGCCCTCAAATAAGCTCCTTTCCGTCAACTTTTATGATATTAGCAGTTTCTCAGAAGCCCTTAATCAATGACTTGTACACCGGTGTTGAGAATGTAACGACTTTGTTTATTCTTGATTCCCGTAGCCATTAAGTAATTTCTTTGTAATCATCAAGCTTTCCTTCAGGATCTAAGAACGCTACCATATTGTGTCGAGGTTTTGACATGATTTCTTCTTCCGTTTTGTTAGTTTTCTTGGTGGCCGGCTTGCGTTTTTGTGCTTTCGGAGCCATTCTGCATACGACAAATAATCGCAATAAGACAAAAATACATAACATTTATAGAATACATACATGTATACACTTTTAATGTACATTGTGAACACTAATCATGTATAGACATACATACTGTATAACGTGTTAAACATGGACACATATGAGAATTTTCTAAGTGTTGAACAGACGAAGATTGGTCCCTTTGGCGAAGATTGATTCCTTCATGACGAAGATTTATTGGTCAGCAAAAGTCAATTATGGTCAACTGTTATGACGAAGATTGAAACTTCGTCATTTTTAAAGTTCGTCAATTTAAAGTTCGTCAATTTAGGGTTCGCCATTCCAAAATTCAATT
>JARYGA010008898.1:0-20791 GCA_030545235.1 Helianthus tuberosus | reverse complement strand
AAATTTTTGGACGCCCGGATATGTTCAGAATGTAAGATATGCGCGTAAATGCAAACTTATGCACTTTTTGACGCTTTTAGTCCCTGTTGATCAAATAAGCATATTTTCTCACACCGAACCCCTCAAAGCTTATTTCTAAGCTATGTTAAGGTTATTTATGGTATGTTTAGCTTATGATCATGTTCCAGAATGTATGTTACTATACCAAACAACAGACTTTTGCAGTTTGTCGCAAATAGTCCCTGTAGTCGAATAAACTTGTTTTTGTCATACCAAACCTTTCAAAACTTATTTCTAAGTTATGTAAAGGTTAATTAAGGTAAGTTAAGCTTATGTTAATATTCCAGAGTGTTTGTCGCATTAAACTGATTAAGTTTACGCATCAGTTTGCGTATAACATTCCAGAAAATGATTTAGAGTTTAAAATCGAACAAAATTATAATATGCAAAATGTCAAACATAAATAAACAAATATTTTTTTTGGGTAAAGGGTTACCCCGGTGATTCTATACATTCACAACAAAATAAAATAATTAGTGTAGAGAGACTACACTAGTTCAATCATGAGACATGCCCCATGAAAGTAAAACAAACAAAAACTCAAAGACAAAAACAGCCAAGACAAAACACCTAGACAAACATCTAGACAAGGACGGAAATAAAAAAACTACAATCTAATCAGCCTCCATCATTTTCACTTTCTTTTGTAATCTCCCATTCTCCAAGCAGCTTGCGCACCCTATCAGTGTTCTTTAATTTTGCTCCCATCAACTTCTATCTCACTGTTTTCAGAATGATGTCACTAACCGTTTCAGGAGGTCTCAATTGATTTTTAAATAATCTGACATTCCTCTCTTGCCAAATACTATACGCGGCGGCCGCAACAAGAATCTTAGCAACATAAACCTCAGCTTTCTTTGAACGAACTCGAACGAGGAGCCAATCGATGATATCCACCCATCTCGGACACACAGAACTCATCCCCACTTTATTTTGAACCATAAGCCACACTTGAGAGGAGAACTTACACTCAAAAAACAAGTGAGAGTGAGAGTCAAAATTCTCATAACATAATAAACAGCACATCATATTCATGTTTTTACGCCGAGAAAGATCCCATTGCAAAATTTTGTCTTGAGTAAGAAGCTTATCTTTCATTATCAACCACATCATAAACGCATGCCAAGGGATACATTGGGCAAACCAAACAATGCTGCACCAGTCAACTTCTGGTTCTCTATGCCGAACCGAATGCCAAACAGCCGACGAAGAGAATTCATTAAAGTCACCACCATCTTTCCATAGTAATCGGTCAGGTTTTGACAGTTCTAATTGAAGGTGATCGAGTTGAATGAGCACGGGGAATAGATCCCTCCACGCGACAGGCCAATTCCAAGCACCGTTAGAGAAAATATTAGCCACCGGGTCATCCAAATGAAAATCAGCATCCGTAATAGTTCTTGGCGACAGAAAATCACCAAGAGGTCCCAAGTCGCTCCAAAAGTCAAACCAGGCTGACGTATTATGACCATTCCCTAACTCGGACCATACATGATTTCAAATGAAAGGCCGCAACTGAATAAGCTTTCTCCATGACCAACAAGTGTTCGACGGCGATTTACAAACCCATAAACTTTTGCCTTTTAGCCGATATGAATGAACCCACTTAACCCATAGGGAATCTCGCTTAGAAACAATACTCCAAATGTGAGACGACATCAGGGGTTTGTTCATATCTCCAATACGTCTGATACCCAATCCCCCTTCGTATTTAGCTGTACAAACAGATATCCAAGAAACTTTAGCTTTACCTCTACTAAAGGAAACATCTTGAGCCCATAAGAAGTTTCTCATTCTGGCTTCAAGTTCCTGAATCACCCGAGTTGGCAAGATAAAAACCGAGGACCAATAAATATGCATAGAAGAGAGAACTGATAGAATAAGTTGAAGTCTTCCCGCAAACGATAATAATTTGTTCCTCCAATGCATTATTCGTTCCTCTAATTTTTCAACAAGCACACGACAATCGTTATACCTAAGCTTAGAAGAAATAAGAGGGACCCCCAAGTACTTCACAGGTAATTTTCCTTCCACAAAAGGCATAATGTCCAGAATCGCCTGTTTGACCTGGTCATTAACATTACAAAAGAAAACCGTGCTTTTCTGGTTGCTAGGCACTAACCCCGACATCTTAGTGAACTTTGAAAGAGATGACGTAATACACTTGGCTGAATTCACTTCCCCTCTAGCAAAAATAAAAAGATCATCTGCAAAACAAAGATTAATAATCTCCTGCCTTTCGCATCTGTTATGGAATTTAAACGAAGAATCTATCCGAACCGCATGCTGAAGAATACCCGTCAAAACCTCCATGACAAGAGTAAATAAATAGGGAGATATTAGATCCCCTTGTCTTAACCCTCGGTTACCTTTGAAAAAGCCATGCACCGTGCCATTAACACAAACCGAAAATGTAGTAGAAGACACACAAATCATAATCCACTCCACCATCTTATTGTTAAACCCAAAATCAAGCAGCACACTTTTGAGAGATCTCCAATCCACCGTATCATAAGCTTTCTGAATATCTACTTTAAACGCACATCTGGGAGGACCCGCATTTCGATGATAATTATGCATTAACTCTTGCGTTAAAAGAATATTATCCGAAATCTTCCTTCCAGGAACAAAAGCCGATTGATTTATGCTGACAATCTCGTTTAGGGCTCCCTTTATTTTGTCTGCAATAATCTTGCTAATACACTTGTAGAGTACATTACAACAAGCGATCGGCCGAAAGTCAGTAACAACCATAGTGTAACATCTGTGCTTGTAATCATTACGAACAGTTCTATTATCAATAAAACAATGTTATTTGATCCCAATGTTTGTTTGGTTGTGTTTTACATTTTTCATGTTTTGACTTTTATTCAATTTCAAACTCTATATCGCTTTCTGGAGAGTTATACGCAAACTGATGCGTAAACGTACTCAGCTTAACGCGACAAATACTCCGGAACATCAACATATGCTTAACATACCTTAAATAACCCTTACATAACTTAGAAATAAGTTTTGAAGGCTTTGGTATGTCAAAAACAAGTTAATTCGCTTACTTGACAAACTACGAAAGTATGCCAATTTGAACAGTAACGAACATTCCGGAACATGACCATAAGTTAAAAACACCTTAAATATCCTTTATATAGCTTAGAAATAGGCTTTGAGGGGTTCGGTGTGCTAAAATAAACTTTTGGGTCATTCAGGGACTAAAAGCGTCAAAAAGTGCACAAGTTTGCATTTTCGCGCATAACTTACGTTCTGAATACAGCCGGACATCCAAAAATTTATGTAAGCACTAAAATATTTATTTTAGTGTTTGGCATGAGAAAAATCCATTCGTCGCGTCATTTGGATCGTTTTTCGCGCTTATGCGCATTCCGTCGTAATTAAGCGAACATCGCGATTGTACGGCCAAACGAACCGACATCTGAGATATTTTTGAGCACATTTTAAGTTCCCTATACTTTAACTTCATTTTAGAGCTTTGAAATTAACGGGGCTTAAACGTGTCAAAAATGCATCAAATAGCAAGTTTGGTGTCACACCCCGACCACGTGTAACATACAAAACGTGGCGGAAACGTCGGGGAGTGTTGTAACAGAATTAATTGTCTCATAACCATGGCATACAAAGTTTTATTTATTTATTAAACAAGGGTGTTTCATTGTCTTGAACAGTAAACAAAAGAGTTTATAACATAATTAAACATAGTCTATCTTCTTTTAAAGTCTCTAAGGCACAGGTCCGCCCTAGTATCATGATCAACATCCTACGGAAAAGCTCCTGAAAACACATGTGAAAATAGGTACGTCAGCATAAAAATGCCTGTGAGATACATAGGTTTGTAAAAATAGGATTCATGACTTATGTTTAAAAAATGTTTAGTCATGAACCTTGTAGTTTGCTTTGTCTTGTAAATCATTTGAAAACAATAAGATCAGATGATATGTATAAGTAATTGTCAGGTTAAATAAATAACCATGTAAAAATGTGTTTGTATAAGATAAGTTGTTTATAAATTAATGTCTTGTGAAAAGTATGTTATTTATATAAAATGTTCTATGTCTCAATATTGAAATGATTCAAATAACGTTACGACATGTAATACCATACAAACACTTATATATAGGAAGTACCAGCGGCGTATCCACCATGCTTGTATCATATTACACATGCATCGTTACTTAATCACTTAATCAAACCAAACCAACCAATGTAAGAAGTCTATGTTTAAACCAATTGTCAAATCTATTGAATAATATGTCAAAGTATTTATGTCGAGATGTAAATCATGTCAAAATGTCTATGTCAAATGTCCATGTCAAATGTCTATGTCAAATGTCCATGTCAAATGTCTATGTCAAATATCCATGTCAAATGTCTATGTCAAAATGTCATGTATGGCAAGTGAAATGTCTCAACTAAACCATATGCACAAATACAAAGTATTGAAGTAAAACTTGGTTCAAATCAAAGCTATGTTTTGTGTAAATGCATGCAACTATTTAATATGAACATTTATGCGGTATTGTGAAAATGCATACATCCAAGCCTTGTGACTGTGGTGATAAACCCTTTAAACAAATTAAAGGTCTATCTGTCTTATATCATCGAATTCGGTCATTCCTTTCTGTCCCCTTTCCCTGGGATGTCCGGAACGGGAGTTGTCAATTCCTATGGTACCACTACCTACTAACGAACGGCGTAGCTAATGTTAATGAATGTATTGTCCCATGTAAACAAACCAAATGTCATACCAAAATGTAAACATGTGAAAACAATGCACTAAGTATGTAATCAAATGAACATACATAGCGTGAAATGTCATGTAAAACGATGTACTAAGTAATGCACACAATGGGCACACCTAGCATGAAATGTCATGTAAAACAATGTACTAAGTAATGCACACAATGGGCACACCTAGCATGAAATGTCATGTAAAACAATGTACTAAGTAATGCACACAATGGGCACACCTAGCATGAAATGTCATGTAAAACAATGTACCAAGTAATGCACACAATGGGCACACCTAGCATAAGATGTCATAAAATCATGTACTATAATGTACTAACGAACATAGCAGTATATGATGTTAAAACAGGAAAGCATGAAGGTAACAAGTAGGCACATGTGTTCCACCCCAAAACAGTTTGGAAAACAGTAAAAGAGGGGTCTATGTACTCACTTGAGATTGCTCAGATGTCTAAAGATAACCACCAAGCAATGATAGAGATCTCAGAATCAAACGGCACCTACTATAGGTAACTATGTTAATAACCGGACCTTAATCGGATGATTGGATAGAATGAGGTTTCGTAAACCAAACGAGTGTAGAGACTCGTGTCATTTGGTTTAACAAAGCCTACATACTAAATGAAACCTATCCTAAGTGCTTGTGACCCATTACGACCCGTTTAGGGAGCTTATGCTACTTTAACGCGTCGTTTGCGTGAAACGCGTTCGGACCGCCTAACTAGTCCTATGACAAGTAATATATGCCTTAACATGTCTAATATGGTTGTCAAATCAGTTTAGATGTCGAAAGTTATGTTACATATGTTTAAAATGAATTTTGGCATCAAAGGGGTATTTTGTGTAACAACTGTGCTTGTAATCACTATGAACAGTTCTGTTATCAATAAAACAATGTTATTTGATCCCAATGTTTGTTTTGTTATGTTTTACATTTTTCATGTTTTGACTTTTATGTAATTTCAAACTCTACATCGCTTTCTGGAGAGTTATACGCAAACTAGTGCGTAAACGTACTCAGTTTAATGCGATAAATACTCCGGAACATCAACATATACTCAACATACCTTAAATAACCTTTACATAACTTAGAAATAAGTTTTGAAGGCTTTGGTATGGCAAAAACAAGTTAATTCGCTTACAGGGACTAAATATGACAAACTGCGAAAGTATGTCAATTTGAACTGTAACGAACATTCCGGAACATAACCATAAGTTAAACATACCCTAAATATCCTTTACATAGCTTAGAAATAGGCTTTGAGGGGTTTGGTATGCTAAAATAAACTTTTGGGTCATTCAGGGACTAAAAGTGTCAAAAAGTGCACAAGTTTGCATTTTCGCGCATAACTTACGTTCTGAATACATCCGGACATCCAAAAATTTATGTAAGCATGACTACATTATATTTTAGTGTTCGCCTTAAGAAAAATCCATTCGTCGCGTCATTTGGATCGTTTTTCGCGCTTATGCGCATTCCGTCGTAATTAACCGAACATCGCGACCGTACGGCCAAACGAACCGACATCCGAGATATTTTTGAGCATATTTTAAGTTCCCTATACTTTAACTTCATTTTAGAGCTTTGAAATGAGGTTAACGGGCCTTAAACGTGTCGAAAATGGGCTGATTACACTGCAGGGACCAAAACTGTAATTTTGCCAAACTTTGACCATACGATGCGTATGGTATCTTTACCATACGGTGCGTATGGGTTCTGCAGATCAGATAATAACAAACAGTCAGCAGATTATCAGCTGATTAAACCACAACCACATGTTTTTAACTTGTATTTTCAGCTGATAAACATCATTTCTAACCACCATAACATTTTGACAAATGTACGCATGAGATTCGAGCACGGTTTTCATGAAACGATCTTAACAGTTCTCTGAAAACTATAAATACCCATCACATTTGCACACATTTCTCACAAGAATCTGATCATTTGTGCTCTAAGTTGAAACCTTTGTTTCATACCTGAGCTATTTTGATCTTGATTAGCATTCGGGGACCCTTCGTAAGTATTCTTTCGTTCTTTTATCGCTTTCGAGTCCGAAAGTCAAACTTTGTTTGACTTTCTGCATTGACCAGTTTATGGTCGATGCGAAGTTCGTTTGAACTTCATAACGTGAGCGTGATCACGATGGTTATAGTCCCTAGTGACTATACCTACTGATTACCACGTTATCTAGGCTCAGTGACGAGCCGTAGTTTCGGGCAGAATACGTATTCTTGCGTATTTTGTAACCAAACTACTCTTAGGTATCACAACCGTTTGTTGTGATACCAAACCTATTTTCTAAACTTAGTTAAGCATGTTTTAACATGCTTAACTCGTCACTTTTAGTTTAGTGCTTAGATAGGGTCGTAAGGTAAGCGATCTAAACAATCGCTTATACTTTCGAACCCGACCCGTTTGGTCGATCATTAGGATCCGACCAAGCACATTAGGTGACCATAGTATATAGGGAATAACCTTACGAGGTTATACCTTATGGTCGCTTCGTTTAAGTAGTTGTATGATAGGTAGTTTATATGCCTTAGGTAAATTACCAAAATACCCCTTTGATGCCAAAATTCATTTTAAACATATGTAACATAACTTTCGACATCTAAACTGATTTGACAACCATATTAGACATGTTAAGGCATATATTACTTGTCATAGGACTAGTTAGGCGGTCCGAACGCGTTTCACGCAAACGACGCGTTAAAGTAGCATAAGCTACCTAAACGGGTCGTAATGGGTCACAAGCACTTAGGATAGGTTTCATTTAGTATGTAGGCTTTGTTAAACCAAATGACACGAGTCTCTACACTCGTTTGGTTTACGAAACCTCATTCTATCCAATCATCCGATTAAGGTCCGGTTATTAACATAGTTACCTATAGTAGGTGCCGTTTGATTCTGAGATCTCTAGCATTACTTGGTGATTATCTTTAGACATCTGAGCAATATCAAGTGAGTACATAGACCCCTCTTTTACTGTTTTCCAAACTGTTTTGGGGTGGAACACATGTGCCTACTTGTTACCTTCATGCTTTCCTGTTTTAACATCATATACTGCTATGTTCGTTAGTACATTATAGTACATGATTTTATGACATCTTATGCTAGGTGTGCCCATTGTGTGCATTACTTGGTACATTGTTTTACATTACATTTCATGCTAGGTGTGCCCATTGTGTGCATTACTTAGTACATTGTTTTACATGACATTTCATGCTAGGTGTGCCCATTGTGTGCATTACTTAGTACATTGTTTTACATGACATTTCACGCTATGTATGTTCATTTGATTACATACTTAGTGCATTGTTTTCACATGTTTACAATTTTGGTATGACATTTGGTTTGTTTACATGGGACAATACATTCATTAACATTAGCTACGCCGTTCGTTAGTAGGTAGTGGTACCATAGGAATTGACAACTCCCGTTCCGGACATCCCAGGGAAAGGGGACAGAAAGGAATGACCGAATTCGATGATATAAGACAGATAGACCTTTAATTTGTTTAAAGGGTTTATCACTACAGTCACAAGGCTTGGATGTATGCATTTTCACAATACCGCATAAATGTTCATATTAAATAGTTGCATGCATTTACACAAAACATAGCTTTGATTTAAACCAAGTTTTACTTCAATATTTTGTTTTTGTGCATATGGTTTAGTTGAGACATTTCACTTACCATACATGACATTTTGACATAGACATTATTCACATAAACATTTGACATGGATATTTGACATAGACATTTGACATGGATATTTGACATAGACATTTGACATGGATATTTGACATAGACATTTGACATGATTTACATCTTGACATAAACATTTTGACATATTATTCAATACAATTGACAATTGGTTTAAACATAGATTTCTTACATTGGTTGGTTTGGTTTGATTAAGTGATTAAGTAACGATGCGTGTGTAATATGATACAAGCATGGTGGATACGCCCCTGGTACTTCCTATATATAAGTGTTTGTATGGTATTACATGTCGTAACGTTATTTGAATCATTTCAATATTGAGACATAGAACATTTTATATAATTAACATACTTTTCACAAATTTATAAACAACTTATCTTATACAAACACATTTTTACATGGTCATTTATTTAACCTGACAATTACTTATACATATCATCTGATCTTATTGTTTTCAAATGATTTACAAGACAAAGCAAACTACAAGGTTCATGACTAAACATTTTTCTTAAACATAAGTCATGAATCCTATTTTCACAAACCTATGTATCTCACAGGCATTTTTATGCTGACGTACCTATTTTCACATGTGTTTTCAGGAGCTTTTCCGTAGGATGTTGATCATGATACTAGGGCGGACCTGTGCCTTAGAGACTTTAAAAGAAGATAGACTATGTTTAATTATGTTATAAACTCTTTTGTTTACTGTTCAAGACAATGAAACACCCTTGTTTAATAAATAAATAAAACTTTGTATGCCATGGTTATGAGACAATTAATTCTGTTACAACACTCCCCGACGTTTCCGCCACGTTTTGTATGTTACACGTGGTCGGGGTGTGACAGAAGAGTTGGTATCAGAGCCAATGGTTATAGGGAATTAGGTTATTAGTAATGCTTTGACCTAGACTATAACTTTTCTAGGAACCTAACACAAGTTATCTTGTGTTTAGATCTTAAAACATGTACATCACCTATCCTTAGGTGATTAATAAAACAAGGAACAAAAAAAAAAAAAATTCCGAAACGATTTTTGAAAAACAATCATCTGTTTTTGAGTAAATTTTTACAAGGTTTTGAACCCTCAATTGTAAGGTTTTGAACCCTCTGTTATATGGTTTTGAACCCTTTCAGTATTGGTTTTTGGCCGTGTGCCTTCAAATTTTCAAAATCCCGTCAAACGTTGTGGGTTTTAAATAATGTGAACATGTGCAAACTGGAAGGGTGAATGCCTGTATTCTGGGTTTTCTGTCTAGGCAAGCACTTCGTATACATCTCAACCAGACGCGAGACCAGTTGTGCTTACCTGGGAATTCTTGGAGTGAGTGTTCACTTATAGGCGAGCATGTCTTCGCTAATACGTTATTTTGACCCATTTACTTTGATTAGTCACTGTGTGTCGTTTGTTTGCTTTGTGATACGGACGAATGACCACCATCTTTGCTTTTGTTGATTTTGTTTCATCTCATTCTTTTCATCCAATCATCTCACTCGTTTCTTTTCATGTTTTCCTCTTTTAGAATGCCTCCTCGACGCGAGAACCAGATAGCTACTGCCGAACTGGCAGAAATTATTGCGCAGCAGATGGCTGCTCAATTCCCAAATCTCTTTGCTCAATGGCAACAAGCCAACAACAACAACAATGGTCCGTGCAAATACAAGGATTTTAATTTGGCTAAACCACTCAAGTTTAGTGGTTCTGAGGGAGCGACTGGGCTTCTTCAGTGGTTCGAGAGCAGTGAGAATACTTTTCGCCATGTGCAGTGTCCGGAAAATCGCAAAGTCGAGTTTGCTTCGAGCGTATTTCAGAAGAGGGCTTTGACATGGTGGAACGGGGTTATGAGAGACAGAGGTGCAGAAGTTGCTCTCGCACAGACCTGGGCTGAACTTAGAGCCCTTATGATGAGGGAATTCTGTCCTCGCCATGAGCAGCGAACGTTGGAGAAAGAGTTTGATGTTTTGAAGCAAGATAGTGGTGAGCACAGGGCTTATACTGATCGGTTTGAAGAATTGAGTCTGCTTTGCCCAACAATGGTCACCCCACTCGACAAGGCTATCGAGAGATACATCGATGGCCTACCTGACTCGGTACAAGACATTCTTACTGGTAGTAACCCTGCCACACTTCGTCAGGCGATCGAGTTATCTGCGACATTGACTGAGTCGCAGATCCGGAAGAACAAGTTACACCGAAGGGTGACAAGGGCAAGGAACAATCGGCTGACAAGATGGATAGCAAGAAAGGTCAAAACGGGAATGGAAAGAACTCTGGTTCTTCGAAGAGGGCAAAGAAGCGTAAGGCTTCCCAAAACTATGCTGTTACTGCCCAAGCTAACCAGGCAGCTCCCAACCAACCCGCACAACCTCCAGCGAAGAAACCCTATTCAGGGAATGCACCTTTGTGCAATAGATGCAACAGTCACCACCAACCGCAACTTCCATGCCGTTTCTGTACTAACTGTGGGAAATCAGGCCATCTTGCCAATGTTTGTCGGTCTGCTCAGAATCCCGCGGTTCAGAACCCGGCTCAACAAGTTGCTCAGCCTCCTGCTCCGCAACAGGGTCAAGCTGCACGACCACAATACCCACCAGGTGCTTGTTACAATTGTGGGGATCTAACCCACTATAGGAATCGGTGCCCAAGACTGGCGAACCAGAACCAGAACCAGAATCAGGCTCCGGCTCGAGGCCGAGTTTTTAACATGAATGCCAAGAGGCACAGGCTGACGATAATGTGGTGAACGGTACGTTCTTTATTAATAATCAGCCTGCATATGTTCTTTTCGATTCTGGTGCCGATAAGAGTTTCGTGTCTTTGTCCTTTGAACCAATGCTTCGAGTGTCTAGAACGAAACTAGGCAAATCTTTGACAGTAGAAGTTGCTAGTGGTGAACCCATTGTTCTTGATTCTGTTCTTCGCAACTGCCAGTTGAATCTTAACGATCATCTTTTTCCAATCGACCTCACGCCTATGCAACTTGGAAGCTTCGACGTCATAGTGGGTATGGATTGGTTATCTAAGCATCGTGCAGAGATAGTTTGTTCTGAGAAGATTGTTCGTGTGCCGCTTCCGACAGGCGAGATCCTACAAGTTCAAGGTGAGAAGCCTACCGGTGGTCTCAAACTCATGTCTTGTTTTAAAGCTCGGAAGTATCTGCAGAAGAACTATGTGGCTTTCTTAGCACATGTTACAGAAGATAAAGGCAAGGGTAAGTCTATTTCAGATATTCCTGTCGTTCGGGATTATTCTGAAGTGTTCCCTGAAGATTTACCTGGTCTACCTCCAGCACGCCAAGTCGAGTTCCGCATTGATCTCGTACCTGGTGCAAATCCCATTGCCAGAGCTCCATATCGTCTTGCACCATCTGAGATGCAAGAGTTGTCTAAACAGCTTCAGGAGCTCTCTGACAAAGGTTTTATCCGTCCCAGTTTTTCACCTTGGGGTGCTCCCGTCCTTTTTGTCAAGAAGAAGGATGGATACTTTAGGATGTGTATCGATTATCGTGAGCTTAACAAGCTTACCATCAAGAATCGATATCCCCTACCTCGCATCGATGATCTCTTTGATCAGTTACAAGGCGCTTCTTATTTTTCGAAGATTGATCTGCGATCAGGATATCATCAACTTCGGGTGCAAGAAGAAGACATTCCGAAGACAGCGTTCCGTACTCGTTATGGGCATTATGAATTCACAGTCATGCCATTCGGTTTGACTAATGCTCCTGCTGTTTTCATGGACTTAATGAATAGGGTCTGCAAACCTTATTTGGATCAGTTCGTCATTGTTTTTATTGATGACATCTTGATATATTCTAAGACGCAAGCTGACCACGAGCAACATCTTCGTCTTACTCTGGAACTCCTGAAGAAAGAGCAACTTTTCGCCAAATTCTCCAAGTGCGAATTTTGGCTTAAAGAAGTTCAATTCTTAGGACATATTATCAACGAACGAGGTATTCATGTAGATCCCTCCAAGATCAGTGCGATTAAGGATTGGGATGCGCCTACTACTCCTACTGAAGTTCGTTCTTTTCTTGGTCTAGCGGGTTATTATCGCCGCTTCATAGAAAACTTCTCGAAGATTGCAGTTCCTCTAACTGCTCTAACTCAGAAGAAAATGCCCTTTTATTGGGGGTACAAACAAGAGGAAGCTTTTCAACACCTGAAGCAGAAGCGTTGCGATGCGCCTGTTCTATCATTGCCTGAGGGTGATGATGATTTTGTTGTGTATTGTGATGCATCGAAATTGGGTCTTGGCTGTGTTCTTATGCAAAGGAACAAAGTCATAGCTTATGCATCGAGGCAGTTGAAGATTCATGAGAAGAACTACACCACTCATGATCTTGAGTTGGGAGCAGTTGTCTTTGCTCTCAAGATCTGGAGACATTATTTGTACGGTACAAAATGTGTGGTTTTCACTGACCACAAAAGTCTTCAGCATATCTTCAACCAGAAAGAACTCAACATGAGACAACGACGTTGGGTTGAGCTTTTTAAACGACTATGACTGCGAAATTCGTTACCATCCTGGTAAGGCGAATGTCATAGCCGATGCATTGAGTCGTAAGGAACGTACTAAGCTTCATTGTGTACGTGTTCAATCTGTTATTCAAGCTCGATCCGATATTCAAGCACGCATTGCTCAAGCTCAACAATCTTGTGTTTCACAAGGATTGATGGATAAGGAATTTCCTTATCACATAACACCTGCTCTGGAACTGAAGGACAATGGATCGTATTACTTCATGGACCGTTTGTGGGTCCCAAGCCTAGATGATCTTCGTGCCTTGCTTATGGATGAAGCCCATAAGTCTCGTTATTCTATTCATCCGGGCTCAGATAAAATGTATAAGGATCTTCGTATTCACTATTGGTGGCCTGGTATGAAGAAAGACATTGCCTTATACGTGTCAAAATGCCTTACTTGTCTTAAGGTTAAGGCTGAACATCAACGTCCTTCTGGTTTATTGGTGCAACCAGAGATCCCAGTTTGGAAATGGGAAAACATTACTATGGATCTCATTACTAAACTCCCGCGCACAAAGAAAGGTCATGATGCCATCTGGGTAGTCGTTGATCGTCTTACAAAGTCAGCACATTTCTTGCCAATCCGTGAGGATTTTCCTGCTGACAGACTTGCACAAATCTATGTGGATGAAATTGTAGCTCGACATGGTGTTCCGTTGAATATCATTTCTGACAGAGATGCTCGTTTCACTTCTCACTTTTGGAGAACCATGCAATCTGCTATGGGGACCCAACTTAATCTGAGCACAGCTTATCATCCGCAAACGGATGGTCAATCTAAGAGAACAATCCAGACTCTGGAGGATATGCTAAGAGCTTGTGTGATCGATTTTGGTGGTAGCTGGGATTCACATCTTAAATTGATTGAATTCTCCTACAACAACAGTTATCACACTAGCATCAAAATGGCTCCTTTTGAGGCTCTCTATGGTCGAAAATGTCGTTCACCAGTCTGCTGGAATGAGATTGGCGAGGCTCAACTTACTGGACCTGCCCTCATTTTAGAGACAACTGACAAGGTCAAGAAAGTTCGTGATAACCTTCAGGCAGCTAGAAGCCGTCAGAAGATTTACGCGGATCCAAAACGCAAAGCCTTGGAATTTCAAGTCGGTGATCGAGTATTACTTAAGGTCTCACCTTGGAAAGGTGTGATCAGATTTGGAAAGAAAGGAAAACTTGCACCTAGATACGTTGGACCATTCAAGATCGTCGAAAGAATCGGAAAGGTAGCCTACAGACTTGAGTTACCTCCTGAACTGGGAAATGTTCATCCAACTTTTCACGTGTCCAATCTTAAGAAGTGTACAGCTGATGAGAATTTCTCCATACCGCTTGACGAAATTCGTGTTGGCACAACACTGAAATTTGTTGAGAAACCAGTGGAAATCATGGAACGTGAAGTCAAGTGGCTTAAACGCAAGCGCATTCCTTTGGTCAAAGTTCGCTGGGAAGCTAAACGTGGACCCGAGTTTACTTGGGAACGCGAAGATCAAATGAAAGCGAAATATCCGCATCTTTTTCCACGAGTTTCCTCTAAATAAATTTCGGGACGAAATTTCCACAAGTAGGGGAGACTGTAACAACTGTGCTTGTAATCACTATGAACAGTTCTGTTATCAATAAAACAATGTTATTTGATCCCAATGTTTGTTTTGTTATGTTTTACATTTTTCATGTTTTGACTTTTATGTAATTTCAAACTCTACATCGCTTTCTGGAGAGTTATACGCAAACTAGTGCGTAAACGTACTCAGTTTAATGCGAGAAATACTCCGGAACATCAACATATACTCAACATACCTTAAATAACCTTTACATAACTTAGAAATAAGTTTTGAAGGCTTTGGTATGGCAAAAACAAGTTAATTCGCTTACAGGGACTAAATATGACAAACTGCGAAAGTATGTCAATTTGAACTGTAACGAACATTCCGGAACATAACCATAAGTTAAACATACCCTAAATATCCTTTACATAGCTTAGAAATAGGCTTTGAGGGGTTTGGTATGCTAAAATAAACTTTTGGGTCATTCAGGGACTAAAAGTGTCAAAAAGTGCACAAGTTTGCATTTTCGCGCATAACTTACGTTCTGAATACATCCGGACATCCAAAAATTTATGTAAGCATGACTACATTATATTTTAGTGTTCGCCTTAAGAAAAATCCATTCGTCGCGTCATTTGGATCGTTTTTCGCGCTTATGCGCATTCCGTCGTAATTAACCGAACATCGCGACCGTACGGCCAAACGAACCGACATCCGAGATATTTTTGAGCATATTTTAAGTTCCCTATACTTTAACTTCATTTTAGAGCTTTGAAATGAGGTTAACGGGCCTTAAACGTGTCGAAAATGGGCTGATTACACTGCAGGGACCAAAACTGTAATTTTGCCAAACTTGCACCATACGATGCGTATGGTATCTTTACCATACGGTGCGTATGGGTTCTGCAGATCAGATAATAACAAACAGTCAGCAGATTATCAGCTGATTAAACCACAACCACATGTTTTCAACTTGCATTTTCAGCTGATAAACATCATTTCTAACCACCATAACATTTTGACAAATGTACGCATGAGATTCGAGCACGGTTTTCATGAAACGATCTTAACAGTTCTCCGAAAACTATAAATACCCATCACATTTGCACACATTTCTCACAAGAATCTGATCATTTGTGCTCTAAGTTGAAACCTTTGTTTCATACCTGAGCTATTTTGATCTTGATTAGCATTCGGGGACCCTTTGTAAGTATTCTTTCGTTCTTTTATCGCTTTCGAGTCCGAAAGTCAAACTTTGTTTGACTTTCTGCATTGACCAGTTTATGGTCGATGCGAAGTTCGTTTGAACTTCATAACGTGAGCGTGATCACGATGGTTATAGTCCCTAGTGACTATACCTACTGATTACCACGTTATCTAGGCTCAGTGACGAGCCGTAGTTTCGGGCAGAATACGTATTCTTGCGTATTTTGTAACCAAACTACTCTTAGGTATCACAACCGTTTGTTGTGATACCAAACCTATTTTCTAAACTTAGTTAAGCATGTTTTAACATGCTTAACTCGTCACTTTTAGTTTAGTGCTTAGATAGGGTCGTAAGGTAAGCGATCTAAACAATCGCTTATACTTTCGAACCCGACCCGTTTGGTCGATCATTAGGATCCGACCAAGCACATTAGGTGACCATAGTATATAGGGAATAACCTTACGAGGTTATACCTTATGGTCGCTTCGTTTAAGTAGTTGTATGATAGGTAGTTTATATGCCTTAGGTAAATTACCAAAATACCCCTTTGATGCCAAAATTCATTTTAAACATATGTAACATAACTTTCGACATCTAAACTGATTTGACAACCATATTAGACATGTTAAGGCATATATTACTTGTCATAGGACTAGTTAGGCGGTCCGAACGCGTTTCACGCAAACGACGCGTTAAAGTAGCATAAGCTACCTAAACGGGTCGTAATGGGTCACAAGCACTTAGGATAGGTTTCATTTAGTATGTAGGCTTTGTTAAACCAAATGACACGAGTCTCTACACTCGTTTGGTTTACGAAACCTCATTCTATCCAATCATCCGATTAAGGTCCGGTTATTAACATAGTTACCTATAGTAGGTGCCGTTTGATTCTGAGATCTCTAGCATTACTTGGTGATTATCTTTAGACATCTGAGCAATCTCAAGTGAGTACATAGACCCCTCTTTTACTGTTTTCCAAACTGTTTTGGGGTGGAACACATGTGCCTACTTGTTACCTTCATGCTTTCCTGTTTTAACATCATATACTGCTATGTTCGTTAGTACATTATAGTACATGATTTTATGACATCTTATGCTAGGTGTGCCCATTGTGTGCATTACTTGGTACATTGTTTTACATTACATTTCATGCTAGGTGTGCCCATTGTGTGCATTACTTAGTACATTGTTTTACATGACATTTCACGCTATGTATGTTCATTTGATTACATACTTAGTGCATTGTTTTCACATGTTTACAATTTTGGTATGACATTTGGTTTGTTTACATGGGACAATACATTCATTAACATTAGCTACGCCGTTCGTTAGTAGGTAGTGGTACCATAGGAATTGACAACTACCGTTCCGGACATCCCAGGGAAAGGGGACAGAAAGGAATGACCGAATTCGATGATATAAGACAGATAGACCTTTAATTTGTTTAAAGGGTTTATCACCACAGTCACAAGGCTTGGATGTATGCATTTTCACAATACCGCATAAATGTTCATATTAAATAGTTGCATGCATTTACACAAAACATAGCTTTGATTTAAACCAAGTTTTACTTCAATATTTTGTTTTTGTGCATATGGTTTAGTTGAGACATTTCACTTACCATACATGACATTTTGACATAGACATTATTCACATAAACATTTGACATGGATATTTGACATAGACATTTGACATGGATATTTGACATAGACATTTGACATGGATATTTGACATAGACATTTGACATGGATATTTGACATAGACATTTGACATGATTTACATCTTGACATAAACACTTTGACATATTATTCAATACAATTGACAATTGGTTTAAACATAGATTTCTTACATTGGTTGGTTTGGTTTGATTAAGTGATTAAGTAACGATGCGTGTGTAATATGATACAAGCATGGTGGATACGCCCCTGGTACTTCCTATATATAAGTGTTTGTATGGTATTACATGTCGTAACGTTATTTGAATCATTTCAATATTGAGACATAGAACATTTTATATAAATAACATACTTTTCACAAATTTATAAACAACTTATCTTATACAAACACATTTTTACAAGGTCATTTATTTAACCTGACAATTACTTATACATATCATCTGATCTTATTGTTTTCAAATGATTTACAAGACAAAGCAAACTACAAGGTTCATGACTAAACATTTTTCTTAAACATAAGTCATGAATCCTATTTTCACAAACCTATGTATCTCACAGGCATTTTTATGCTGACGTACCTATTTTCACATGTGTTTTCAGGAGCTTTTCCGTAGGATGTTGATCATGATACTAGGGCGGACCTGTGCCTTAGAGACTTTAAAAGAAGATAGACTATGTTTAATTATGTTATAAACTCTTTTGTTTACTGTTTAAGACAATGAAACACCCTTGTTTAATAAATAAATAAAACTTTGTATGCCATGGTTATGAGACAATTAATTCTGTTACAACACTCCCCGACGTTTCCGCCACGTTTTGTATGTTACACGTGGTCGGGGTGTGACATTTTGGTAATTTACCTAAGGCATATAAACTACCTATCATACAACTACTTAAACGAAGCGACCATAAGGTATAACCTCGTAAGGTTATTCCCTATATACTATGGTCACCTAATGTGTTTGGTCGGATCCTAATGATCGACCAAACGGGTCGGGTTCGAAAGTATAAGCGATTGTTTAGATCGCTTACCTTACGACCCTATATAAGCACTAAACTAAAAGTGACGAGTTAAGCATGTTAAAACATGCTTAACTAAGTTTAGAAAATAGGTTTGGTATCACAACAAACGGTTGTGATACCTAAGAGTAGTTTGGTTACAAAATAGGCAAGAATACGTATTCTGCCCGAAACTACGGCTCGTCACGGAGCCTAGATAACGTGGTAATCAGTAGGTATAGTCACTAAGGACTATAACCATCGTGATCACGCTCACGTTATGAAGTTCAAACGAACTTCGCATCGACCATAAACTGGTCAATGCAGAAAGTCAAACAAAGTTTGACTTTCGGACTCGAAAAGCAATAAAAGAACGAAAGAATACTTACGAAGGGTCCCCGAATGCTAATCAAGATCAAAATAGCTCAGGTATGAAACAAAGGTTTCAACTTAGAGCACAAATGATCAGATTCTTGTGAGAAATGTGTGCAAATGTGATGGGTATTTATAGTTTTCGGAGAACCGTTAAGATCGTTTCATGAAAACCGTGCTCGAATCTCATGCGTACATTTGTCAAAATGTTATGGTGGTTAGAAATGATGTTTATCAGCTGAAAATGCAAGTTGCAAACATGTGGTTGTGGTTTAATCAGCTGATAATCTGCTGACTGTTTGTTATTATCTGATCTGCAGAACCCATACGCACCGTATGGTAAAGATACCATACGCATCGTATGGTGCAAGTTTGGCAAAATTACAGTTTTGGTCCCTGCAGTGTAATCAGCCCATTTTCGACACGTTTAAGGCCCGTTAACCTCATTTCAAAGCTCTAAAATGAAGTTAAAGTATAGGGAACTTAAAATATGCTCAAAAATATCTCGGATGTCGGTTCGTTTGGCCGTACGGTCGCGATGTTCGGTTAATTACGACGGAATGCGCATAAGCGCGAAAAACGATCCAAATGACGCGACGAATGGATTTTTCTTAAGGTGAACACTAAAATATAATGTAGTCATGCTTACATAAATTTTTGGATGTCCGGATGTATTCAGAACGTAAGTTATGCGCGAAAATGCAAACTTGTGCACTTTTTGACACTTTTAGTCCCTGAATGACCCAAAAGTTTATTTTAGCATACCAAACCCCTCAAAGCCTATTTCTAAGCTATGTAAAGGATATTTAGGGTATGTTTAACTTATGGTTATGTTCCGGAATGTTCGTTACAGTTCAAATTGACATACTTTCGCAGTTTGTCATATTTAGTCCCTGTAAGCGAATTAACTTGTTTTTTGCCATACCAAAGCCTTCAAAACTTATTTCTAAGTTATGTAAAGGTTATTTAAGGTATGTTGAGTATATGTTGATGTTCCGGAGTATTTCTCGCATTAAACTGAGTACGTTTACGCACTAGTTTGCGTATAACTCTCCAGAAAGCGATGTAGAGTTTGAAATTACATAAAAGTCAAAACATGAAAAATGTAAAACATAACAAAACAAACATTGGGATCAAATAACATTGTTTTATTGATAACAGAACTATTCATAGTGATTACAAGCACAGTTGTTACAGTCTCCCCTACTTGTGGAAATTTCGTCCCGAAATTTATTTAGAGGAAACTCGTGGAAAAAGATGCGGATATTTCGCTTTCATTTGATCTTCGCGTTCCCAAGTAAACTCGGGTCCACGGTTAGCTTCCCAGCGAACTTTGACCAAAGGAATGCGCTTGCGTTTAAGCCACTTGACTTCACGTTCCATGATTTCCACTGGTTTCTCAACAAATTTCAGTGTTGTGCCAACACGAATTTCGTCAAGCGGTATGGAGAAATTCTCATCAGCTGTACACTTCTTAAGATTGGACACGTGAAAAGTTGGATGAACATTTCCCAGTTCAGGAGGTAACTCAAGTCTGTAGGCTACCTTTCCGATTCTTTCGACGATCTTGAATGGTCCAACATATCTAGGTGCAAGTTTTCCTTTCTTTCCAAATCTGATCACACCTTTCCAAGGTGAGACCTTAAGTAATACTCGATCACCGACTTGAAATTCCAAGGCTTTGCGTTTTGGATCCGCGTAAATCTTCTGACGGCTTCTAGCTGCCTGAAGGTTATCACGAACTTTCTTGACCTTGTCAGTTGTCTCTAAAATGAGGGCAGGTCCAGTAAGTTGAGCCTCGCCAATCTCATTCCAGCAGACTGGTGAACGACATTTTCGACCATAGAGAGCCTAAAAAGGAGCCATTTTGATGCTAGTGTGATAACTGTTGTTGTAGGAGAATTCAATCAATTT
>JARYGA010008897.1:0-21753 GCA_030545235.1 Helianthus tuberosus | reverse complement strand
ACAACAACAATGCAGGCTTGTATGCGGCTATTCGAGAATCTGGTCAACAAAACGATTGGTCTTTCGCATGTTATGTCTCTCAGGAAGAGCCAAGAACTTGGAAAGAAGCCTTGAAATATAACTCTTGGGTTGAAGCAATGCAGGAAGAACTGCAACAATTCCAGAAACTTGGTGTCTGGAAGCTCGTAGAGAAACCTGCTGATTACAAGAAGATTGGTACTCGTTGGGTTTATAAATGCAAAAAGGACGACCGTGGAATCGTTATTCGAAACAAAGCAAGATTGGTCATTCAAGGTTTTCGGCAGATTGAAGGTATAGACTACAACGAAGTGTATGCACCTGTTGCACGTCTGGAAGCAATTCGGATCTTTCTGGCTTATGCCTCATTCAAAGGATTCAAGGTTTACCAGATGGACGTCAAAAGTGATTTTTACATGGTCTAGTGGAAGAAGAGGTGTATATTGAACAGCCTCCAGGTTTTGAAGATCCTATCCATCTCGATCGGGTTTGGTTGCTGAACAAAGCTCTCTATGGTCTACATCAAGCACCGCGAGCTTGGTACGCAACTGTAACAACTCTCATCAAAAGTCATAATTATTAAATTAATTAGTCCAAAAGGAAACCCTAATTGAGACACCCAAGTGATTCTGAACAAACCCTAAAATTTTCAGAATTTTCAGAATCAGGATTAGGGCCCCTAAAACTCAAGGGGGGTTAAACCCTATTGACGATTATCCAAATTGTGAGCTGTAGAAATCAAATTTTCGAAATCTACCAACTCAGCAAGCCTACCCATGCACGTAGCTACCCTATGAATATAGGTTGGCAGTCGCGTAGCGCGATGACTAAGGGGTAGGCAGTCGCGCTACGCGACGGGGTAAAATTTTCAGTATAAATAGGTTGGTTTGGGACTTGAATTCTGGCACAAAAACGACGAAGAAATTCCAATTCTACACGGAGTTATGCTCTGTATACTTCAATTAACACACACAGGTCCCGAATTGATGCCGCAATCAGGGTATTAGCACAATCGCTGCTACGATTCATTGTCCGATCGATCAATATATCCAATGAATGTTTAAGTGCCGCCCACATTAGGGTTATACTTTATCATTCGTCATTAATTTGACGGATCATCGTTAATTCGATGGATAAAGTATTGTACTTTGTCGTTCGTTGTTAATTCAACGGATCATCGTTAATTCGATGGATGAAGTATTGCACTTTGTCGTTCATTGTGAGAATTTGATCTCGTGAGTTATCGTAAATGCTGGATTGATTACTGACCCCAAATTGTGTGCTTGTTATTGAAATTAGGATAAAAGGCTAATCAGTAGGCTAGGCTCTGCCCGTATAAATCTGCAATGTGAGTCATTCTCTCTTTTTATCAAATCTATTTACAAAATCATGTTTTTCTCACAGTTTGTGAGTCATTCTCTTTTTATCAACTATTTTTACAATACCTCAAATTATTTTCAAGATTATAATTACAGGGACTAAGTCGTGGATATCTTGAATTACTGGTTAGTGGGGTATTGTGCACATTACTAATTTTCTCCCAGTTAGGTTCATTGACCTACTCGGGATAATCACTGTTAGGTTCATTGACCTACAGGGATAATCGTCACTATTTAGGTTCATTGATCTAAATAGTGGTATGACCATCGTCACCATTGTGACATGTCACCATTGTGACAGAATGCCAGATAAAAATAAGATAGAAGCCATTGTAATCGCTCTTATGCTGTAATTAATAACTATGCATCATTATGCAAAATAGAATGATTCACTCAGTATTTCCCGCCGACAAAACCGTTTTCAAACATGTTTCAGGTAACCTGTTATGAATCAGGAAAAGTGCCATATAGCACTACAAGCTCAAGGAAGTGGCTCAGTATAAAATAAAGAAACATGTTTTGTAAAATAAAAGATTTCTTAGTGAAATCAACTACTGTAAATTACCGGGTTTTATCCCGCGTTGTGAAATAAAATAATCGGGAAATATTTACATTTTAAAAGATCCTGATGAAAACTTCCTCTGTCAAACTCAATTAAATAAATACCGCAGTATTTCTGTCCCGCGGCTCCTGAAACGGGTCAAACCGGGTCGGGGCCCGTGACAGAAAAAGGTGGTATCAGAGCCACTTATCGAGCCACTGATTTAAGCCAATTAAGTATTTAGAAAATACTTAATAATTTTTATTAATTGCTATTTTGTGATTATATGTTTATTATCTGACTAATTTTGAATAGTATGGGCAGATTTTTATATGTTAACAATATTGTAATATTTATTGCTCTATCATCATTAATCGAAAAACATTATATATATAAATTTACTTGATTATATATGGAATTACCTAATTTATAAATATAGTATTACTATATTGCGGTAAAGAAATTATATTTTTATGTTTGAAGTATACTCTTATTTAAAATTTTTGTTTAGTTATTTATTATTAATAATTTTATTATTAATAATAATATATTAATAGTAGTAGTATTAAGATTATTTTTAAATACTAGGGTTATTATCAAAGGCAGATATTGGATAGTCTAGCCTTAATTAGGCATGGACTGATCACCTATGCTTAAACAAGGCAGCACTAACCAATAGCCACCATGATAATGACTAGTTAATATATATAAATTAAGTCATCATACTTATTTAGTATATAGATTTTTATATGTTAACTACTGTAATAGTAAATATAAATCTTTAAATATTCTGATTTAAAGTTTAGTATTTTTATTATCTACAGTCTAGAAAATTTATAAATAAATTACAAATAAAATCTAGTGTGTTTTAATTTTCAGTTGGTTTGGTAGTATGAAATACTATTTAAAAAGTTGTTCTATAAAATTTTGTTATGACTTAGTAATTATGTGTATGTTGCTAAACAGCATGAGTGATCTGTCGGAAGCCCTTCAGAATTTAAATCTCTATCCAGTAAGAATAGAAGTTTCCAGAGATTTCAATAAGTATATACCAGATATAGAAGGACCTATAGAATTCAATGCTTTACCTCTTGAGAAACCTAAGCCTAAGAAAATGGAAATTGGGGAAAGTTCTAGGCAAATGGAGGGATTACCATCTCAAGAAGAACTAGATTTTATAATGGCAACCGATGATACTATTGAACCGGTTAATGAAAATAATTTTATGAACTTAGAACCATCTATTCCAAACTCTTTTAATCACTGGAATATAGACGAATGGTTGGATAATGAAATACTGTTACAAAACCATCCCTATAGGCTTTTTCCTAAGTACAATTCAGAACCTTTACCAAATTTACCAATAAGTAACGAAAATATGACTGAACTTCGTCATTTTGACAAAATGGATACTGGGAATAGGATCCAAGAAATTTTGGGACAGATCTCCTGGAAATACGATGAGAAGGAACGCCGTTACTAGAACATCACCTGACAAAGGATAGGGGATTATAAAATATGGTTGTGTAATCATAATCGTAAAATCGGTATGTGTAAAATAAATAATAAAACGGGTATATATAGAAGTATGATATAAGGAAATTTTAGAAAGTTACAAATTTTGTTTGTATATTCGTTTACGTGATTACGTGCAATTAAATTGTGATATTGGATTATTACTTTTATACTAATTATTTATCTATAAATTAGATATCAGATGGAAAACGTTAATAATGAACCAGTTAATGAGGGTAATTAATCTGAGCACCAACCAGGGGACCAATATGTGACTAGGCAAGATATAGAAAATATCGTTGCTCAAGAGATAGCCAATGCTATTCCAGGAATAGTTGCTCAAGGGATAGCCAATGCTATTCCAGCAATCATTGCTGCTGTTAAAAATCCAATTGAACCTCAACAAATTGTTCCTAGCAAACACATTTCTGAAAATAATTTCAGTAATAGCGTAAATGGAGGCAATAATCATGTTAATCATGATAATGAACCACGGCAAGCTCCGCTCCCTAAGAAAAGGAAAGTTGTAACGCCTGGTTGCACTTACAAAGAATTTCTTGCTTGTAAACCCACTGAGTTTGCAGGCAATGAAGGAGCGACTGCAGCACTGCGTTGGTTAGAGAAAACCGAGGCAGTAAATGTGCTCAGGATGATCAAGTCATGTATGCGTCAAATCTTTTCAAAGAAGTAGCGCTAGAATGGTGGAATACGGTGTTACAATCAAAAGGAAGAAGGATGGCATATGCTATGAACTGGGAAGAATTTAAGAGTCTTGTAGAAAGAAAATTCTGTCCCGAATATGAAAAAGATCAAATGGCAAATAAGTTTCTAACCCATCGGATGGTAGATGTAGATTGTCGAGGGTATACTACGACATTCTTCGAATATGCTAGAGTGGTACCAACCCTGGCTTCGCCAGAGCCGGTACTTATTTCTCGTTATATTTGGGGATTAATTTCCGAGATCCGTAATATTGTCAAAGCTGCGAAACCTCGTACGATTGATGATGCAGTAGAATTAGCCAATACTATGACTGACGAGCTAGTACGGACAAGAGAAGAAAATAGAAGGAAGAAAGTAGCCCAAAAGATTACCCAAGAATTCAGTTCGGGTAACCATAACCATTTCAAGAAAGGAGGGAATGGGCAATCTTCTACTAGTCCATTTTGCAATTTTTGCAAAAGGAAGCATTTTGGAAGATGCAAAGGATATTGCAATTTTTGCAAAATTCCAGGGCATCAAGAAGAAGACTGTAGGAGGAAGAAATTTTCAGTTTGCTACAACTGTAGAGAAACTGGACATCTTAGGCCAGATTGTCCAAAACTGAATAAACCATTTAACAATCAAGCCAAAACAGCAGAAGGAACAAAAAGGAATGCGAGAGCCTTTCAGCTGACTACTCATGAAGCCGAGATGATTCCAGATGTGATAGCCGGTATGTTCTTAAGCTTACAACGTTTACACAACAGTATTATTTGACTCTGGTACAAACCAAAGTTTTATAAATACTTTACTCTGCCAAACTCTTAACTTACCGTTAACCAGCATTAGATAAATTTCTATATTAGAAACGGCAGATGGGAATTCAGTTAAAATAAATAAGGTTATGCAGAACATAGAAATAAGTTATAAGTTTTCTGCAATTCTATTATTTATGAAAATTAATTGAATTCGATGTTGTGATCATTATCAGTGATCAGAATTTCTTAGAAATCAACCATCGAAGAAGTAATTATGATTACAGGAGATAAACCATGTAAGCCTATGAAGTTCATATCAGTAATGGAAATTGCTAATTATGAACGAAAGCAAGGAATAGTATATATATGATTTTAGTAATCATTAATACTAAAGATACAGAATTTAAGGAAATTTCTGTAGTTTCAGAATAACTAGATGTATTTCCAGAAGATTTACCTGGATTACCACCAGATATGAAGATAGAATTTAGGATTTAACAATTCCAGGAATTTTACCGATAAGCCAGGGAACCTTATCGGTTAGCACAATATTGGTTGTTAAGAAAAAGTATGGTTCGATAAGAATGTGTATTGATTATAGGAAATTGAATAAGGTTATAATTAAGAATCAATACTCATTACTTAGAATTAATGATCTATTCGATCAATTCTAGGGAAATAGATATTTTTCTAAAATCGACATATGTTACAAGTATCAGAGGAAGATGTACCTAAGACTATTTTCAGAATTAGGTATGGTTATTACGAGTTTACAATCATGCCATTCGGATTAACGAATGCACCTGCAGCATTCATGGACATGATAAATAGGGTCTGTAAACTCTATTTGGATAAATTGGTAATTGTCTTCATAGATAATATACTTATTTATTACAAAAGTAGGAAAGAACATTGACAGCACTGGCATGTACTCTTAACTTTGTTAAGAAAAGAAAAGCTTTACGCCAAATTTTCGAAGAATGAATTTTGGCTGCTAGAAGTGCAATTTTAGGGCATATGGTGAATCATGAAGGTATTCACTTAGATCTTGCTAAGATAGCAGTAATTACCAAATGGAAGATTCTGCAATCAGCAATGGAAATTAGGAATTTTGTAGGTTTAGTATTATAGACAGTTTATTAAGGATTTCTCCAAGATAGCTGTACCATTAACTAAGTTAACCTGTAAAACAGTTAAGTTTGATTACGGACCTAAACAAGAAGAAACCTTTAAGTATCTTGAAACAGAAGTTAACCAATACTACAATCCTAACCTTACCAGAAGGAACAGAAGATTTTAAAGTATATGGTGAAGTTTCAAAGTTAGAATTTGGAAGTATGTTAATACAATGCAAAAAGGTAATTGCATATGCATCAAGACAATTGAAAAAGGTACAAAGGAACTATATCACTCATGAGTTAGAATTAAGAACCATAATTTTTGCCTTAAGATTTGGAGACATTATCCGTATGAAAGTAAGGGTACTATCTATATGGATTATAAGAATTTAAGATATATATATTTTTAGGCAAAAAAAAAGAATTTGAGGCAAAGGAGATGAATGAAAATCCTAAGTGACTACGACTGTGATATTCAGTATCACAAGGGAAAGGCTGAAAACGGCAAGAGATAGTCATAAGAATTATGCAGATAATAGATAAAAGCCGTTGGAGTTCGAGTTGGAGACAAAATACTATTAAAAGTATCTCCTTGGAAAGGAGTAATAAAGGAAAACTAAGTCCAAAGATACGTAGGATCATTTCTAGTAATCCAATGTATAGGAACAATTACTTATAGTTTACAACTACCAGGAAGGTTAGTTGGAATACATGATATATTTCATGTATACAATCTCAAGAAATGTCTATCAGATGAATTTTGGTAGTACCTTTCCAAGATATAAAGGTAAATAAATAGTGTTAAGTAAAGTAGGATTCAAAGACAGGATCCTAATATATTTGGGAACTGGAATTCAAAAGGAAGACAATGTATCCTCAATTATTCCAGTAAATCTCGAGGACGAGATTTTATTAAGTTGGGGAGAATGTAACAACTCTCATCAAAAGTCATAATTATTAAATTAATTAGTCCAAAAGGAAACCCTAATTGAGACACCCAAGTGATTCTGAACAAACCCTAAAATTTTCAGAATTTCCAGAATCAGGATTAGGGCCCCTAAAACTCAAGGGGGGTTAAACCCTATTGACGATTATCCAAATTGTGAGCTGTAGAAATCAAATTTTCGAAATCTACCAACTCAGCAAGCCTACCCATGCACGTAGCTACCCTATGAATATAGGTTGGCAGTCGCGTAGCGCGACGACTAAGGGGTAGGCAGTCGCGCTACGCGACGGGGTAAAATTTTCAGTATAAATAGGTTGGTTTGGGACTTGAATTCTGGCACAAAAACGACGAAGAAATTCCAATTCTACACGGAGTTATGCTCTGTATACTTCAATTAACACACACAGGTCCCTAATTGATGCCGCAATCAGGGTATTAGCACAATCGCTGCTACGATTCATTGTCCGATCGATCAATATATCCAATGAATGTTTAAGTGCCGCCCACATTAGGGTTATACTTTATCATTCATCATTAATTTGACGGATCATCGTTAATTCGATGGATAAAGTATTGTACTTTGTCGTTCGTTGTTAATTCAACGGATCATCGTTAATTCGATGGATGAAGTATTGCACTTTGTCGTTCATTGTGAGAATTTGATCTCGTGAGTTATCGTAAATGCTGGATTGATTACTGACCCCAAATTGTGTGCTTGTTATTGAAATTAGGATAAAAGGCTAATCAGTAGGCTAGGCTCTGCCCGTATAAATCTGCAATGTGAGTCATTCTCTCTTTTTATCAAATCTATTTACAAAATCATGTTTTTCTCACAGTTTGTGAGTCATTCTCTTTTTATCAACTATTTTTACAATACCTCAAATTATTTTCAAGATTATAATTACAGGGACTAAGTCGTGGATATCTTGAATTACTGGTTAGTGGGGTATTGTGCACATTACTAATTTTCTCCCAGTTAGGTTCATTGACCTACTCGGGATAATCACTGTTAGGTTCATTGACCTACAGGGATAATCGTCACTATTTAGGTTCATTGATCTAAATAGTGGTATGACCATCGTCACCATTGTGACATGTCACCATTGTGACAGAATGCCAGATAAAAATAAGATAGAAGCCATTGTAATCGCTCTTATGCTGTAATTAATAACTATGCATCATTATGCAAAATAGAATGATTCACTCAGTATTTCCCGCTGACAAAACCGTTTTCAAACATGTTTCAGGTAACCTGTTATGAATCAGGAAAAGTGCCATATAGCACTACAAGCTCAAGGAAGTGGCTCAGTATAAAATAAAGAAACATGTTTTGTAAAATAAAAGATTTCTTAGTGAAATCAACTACTGTAAATTACCGGGTTTTATCCCGCGTTGTGAAATAAAATAATCGGGAAATATTTACATTTTAAAAGATCCTGATGAAAACTTCCGCTGTCAAACTCAATTAAATAAATACCGCAGTATTTCTGTCCCGCGGCTCCTGAAACGGGTCAAACCGGGTCGGGGCCCGTGACAGCAACCTTATCTAATTATCTGCTGGAGAATGGATTTCGCAGAGGTCTTATCGATTGCACTCTCTTCATAAAAGAACAAGATGGAGATCTTCTACTGGTACAGGTATATGTGGATGATATTATATTTGGTTCTAATAACAATGTTATGTGTAGGGATTTCGAGCGTGTAATGCAGGATAAATTCGAGATGAGCGCTATGGGGGAGATGACTTTCTTTTTGGGTTTGCAAGTGCAACAAACGAAGTCTGGGATTTTTATCGATCAGACTAAGTATGTTTTAGACATCCTGAACCGATTTCAGATGTCCGGCACATCGCCCATTGGTACCCCACTGTAGCAAAATCATGGAATTAATCCAGACTTGAAGGGTGAAGTTGTTAGCTCTTCATATTACCGCGCAATGATTGGATCCCTTATGTACCTCACTGTATCAAGACCAGATATAATGTATCCAACATGCCTTCTAGCCAGATATCAAGTGAACTCGAAGGCCTCACATCTTGCAGCTGTAAAAAGGATTTTTCTTTATTTGAAGGGTTGCCCTGACACCGGTCTATGGTACCCTAAGGATGATTGTGAAAGCACCGGATCGATGACGAACATCAAACATTGCACTTGATTCAAGACATGAAGAACATGAAGAACACCAAAGATAGAAATACGTAGAAAATGAACCCTTTATATTGAATCAGTCATCACAGATTACATACCAAAGGAGTAAACATCATCTACAAGCTGGTTTAGATCACAAAGATCTAAACCTAGCTTTCTCTCACTAACACATAGTCTCTCTCTCTAGAATTCACACCCAGGAGAATGAACAAGTTGTGAGAGGTGCACCAAGCACTCGAGCGTTTTTGATCGATCCCTCATCCCTGGATCATGCCCTAATCCTATACAACACATATATATAGACTAGGACTATACTCGGATAAACAATCTACACCAAAACCCTGACTTTTGTCCCTAACATAAACCTCTGACCTTTTTCCTAGACATAAAACTTGGACAAAATGTCCCTAGGATAAAGTTGGGACTATCTTTCAAGACTTGTACAATAAAGACCCTAACAATTGGAAAGCATGCACTTATCACCTAAAGTGCATTAACAAACTCCCCTTGGTCTTCATGTGGTCTTGAATTCTTCATTATCGTTGACTTTAACTTGGACTTCTGTTTTGGTTGACCAGAACTGATAAGCGACAGTTACCCGGCAGGAACTGCACTTACAGTCTCCCCCTTAACTGTTGCATCAGTTCTGTGTGGCATCGATAATCTTCAATCATCGGATACTGCACTTAGAGACTCTCCCTTGACTGATGATATCATGCATGCTTTCAACTTTAGCTGAGACTTGATCTTTCTGGTAGAGCACAGTGATCTTCAACCCTTCTAATTAAAGACTTGCTGACGATCACTTAAGGCCGCTTTGAGAAACCCGAAGAATCCAACATCAAACACTGTAGATCCTCCCCCTCAAACTACTCCCGAATCAAGTTAACGCGAACCGACTTACAACAATATGTGAGAATATCGCTCGATACATTAATCTTCAAACTTAACCGGTAGAAGAACGAAACGTCGGATTTCCAATGCCTAACATCAAACACTTCAAGATCCCAAAAACATGAAGCTCAGTTCGATAAGTTAATAACAAACTGAACTTTGTAAAAGTACATCCACCATCTTGATCAAAAGTCTTCAACCCTTCATGTATGATCTCATCTCGTCACGAATCTTCATGAATCAATCTCCTATCTTCACGAATCCCCTGAATCCCCGATGGCTTTCATCTCCGACCTTCCCCTCAAATCAAGAAGCCCCACATTATTTCGAAACCAGAACTAATCTTCTCTACTCTAAATAGCAACTTAATAAGGCTCAATCTTCAACTAGTCATCAACCGAGAATTCAGCTTCATCATGTCAACACTTGATTAATAACATAAACACACGTGACAAAAACTCCATCACACACGAGCTATTTCACGCACAAGCTTTATATTTACAAAGAAAACAGCAACTTCAAAATTTTTACTCCCCCTTTTCTTTGTAAACAATACAAAAATCCAAGCAAGTCGTATTCTCTTCATCATTACTTAATCACTGTAATCCATAATAATCATGCGGCCCAATCATTAATAAGCCCATGCACTCATTTCCTT
The DNA here is from genome assembly GCA_030545235.1 of Helianthus tuberosus. Lineage (NCBI taxonomy): Eukaryota > Viridiplantae > Streptophyta > Magnoliopsida > Asterales > Asteraceae > Helianthus > Helianthus tuberosus. The sequence goes on along the minus strand of JARYGA010008897.1, from coordinate 11,077 downwards.
TGGCAAACCCTAGCCGCAATTGATTATTCCAGCCAACACGTATCACCGGAGATACATCGGAACAAATCCGGCCATCTTCCGACCGACACGACAACCTCGACACTATACCATCAAGAGAAACGTAGATTACGGGTTTCCCGTGGTTGCTGTAAAATGACGATGTGAACTCTTGAATCGTCGACGGAAACATAGTTGTCGGAACTACCATATATCACGGTCATGGTCTCCTCCGTTCACCATATCAGAAGCACTTTAACTATCATCAACGACCACCAGAAATGAACCAACACCCCACCAACACGAGTCTACTGCCGTTGACGTAAATGACACTTGAAAAACCTTTTCACGATATTCAAAACCCGGACATCAGTTGAATTGCTAAAGCTCGGAATGAATAAAATAATAAAAAAATAAAAAAAAAAACTCGGAAACATATTCAAGCTACAAAACTCGGATACACAAAACCATGATAAACCTCGGAATCCCATCTTGTAGTCACTGGAAAAATTTGGCGTATTGACTTTCAAAAAGTAGCTTCCAGATAACGTATCTTAGGAATGTTCAACCATCTTGTCCGAGTTCCACCTGAAACAGTGACAGTTCAAAACTCGGAGTACTAAAAAACTCGGAAAGATTTTTGACAGTGAACCTCGGGGACAACATAAAACTCGGAACCGTTTTGATGTTAAACATCGGAATAGAAGAACAGTAAAACTCGGAGTATTTAAACAATTTAACAATCGGAACAGTGAACCTCGGAGACCACATAAGAATAGAGAGACAAATTGACTGTCAAATACTCGGAACTATCTGGAGTTGAACTTCAGAACATCACTGTAAGACTGCAAAAGTCGGAATACCAAAAACTCGGACAACTATTCAAAACTCAGAACAATATTTAAGTTTTAAAACTCGGAGAGACTCATGTTAAACTCGGAAGTTTCAAAACTCAGAAACTTTGAGCGGAACTGTCTTAAACCTCGGAAAGAATTAAAACTCGGAGTTGATTTCTTCGGGCGGAACTGTCTTAAACCTTTGTACAGTTGATCTGTATCGGAACTCTCAAAAGTCGGACTTTTAAGTTGTCCGAGTTGAGATATCTTCAAGACTCGGACTTTTAATAAAAACTCCGGAACTAACTAAAGAGGTCGGACACTAACATTTAAAGTTGAACATTTAAAAGTTCGGAACATTTAAAAGGCTCGGAACAATCATGTTAGAGTTTTATGCTCTTTAAAACTCGGACATTCATGTGCTCTTTAAAAACTCGGATATTCATGTTGAATTTTGAAATAACTCGGACTCAAAGAGCTAAGAATGATGAATTACTCTTAAAACTCGGAAATATGATGAATTATCCAGTTTCTTAGTATAAAAGTCGGACCATTAACCTTTTAAATGTCGGACCACTAAGGGTTTCAAAGGTCGGACAAGCATGAACAACAAACGGACCATTAGGAAAGCTGTGACTAACAGCGTATGTTGGTCCAAAGCTCGGACAGAAACTGTGACTAACAACGAGTTTTAAAGCCAGGAAAGCTCGGACAGAGCCTCAGAAAACTCGGAACAATTAAATGGTTGAAGCTCGGACAGTTAAATGAAAACTCAGACAAGCTGAAGCTCAGAAGAAACAAGTCTCCGGACAATCTCCCTAGTGTGACTTCACACTAGTTCACCAAAACCCCGGAAACAACAAACACAGAGTTTTAAAACTCAGACAAGTTTAACACTAAGAAAAACTCGGACAGAGCAATTTTTGGATCAAACCTCATATCTGCAACAACTTGGAGAACAAAACCACGAACAGCTTCATTTTCTTCAACTTTTCTGCAAAATCTTCAAGTCTTCAAGATGTTTGGCGGAAACAAACATCAAATCAAGAGCAATGGTGATTCGGAAGGCGGTTAGACCATTCCAAATCGGTAACCATGCTCTGATACCACTGTTAAAGCACCGGATCGATGACGAACATCAAACATTGCACTTGATTCAAGACATGAAGAACATGAAGAACACCAAAGATAGAAATACGTAGAAGATGAACCCTTTATATTGAATCAGTCATCACAGATTACATACCAAAGGAGTAAACATCATCTACAAGCTGGTTTAGATCACAAAGATCTAAACCTAGCTTTCCCTCACTAACACATAGTCTCTCTCTCTAGAATTCACACCCAGGAGAATGAACAAGTTGTGAGAGGTGCACCAAGCACTCGAGCGTTTTTGATCGATCCCTCATCCATGGATCATGCCCTAATCCTATACAACACATATATATAGACTAGGACTATACTCGGACAAACAATCTACACCAAAACCCTGACTTTTGTCCCTAACATAAACCTCTGACCTTTTTCCTAGACATAAAACTTGGACAAAATGTCCCTAGGATAAAGTTGGGACTATCTTTGAAGACTTGTACAATAAAGACCCTAACAATTGGAAAGCATGCACTTATCACCTAAAGTGCATTAACAAACTCCCCTTGGTCTTCATGTGGTCTTGAATTCTTCATTATCGTTGACTTTAACTTGGACTTCTGTTTTGGTTGACCAGAACTGATAAGCGACAGTTACCCGGCAGGAACTGCACTTACAATGATAACTTTGACTTAGTCGCTTTCAGTGATTCTGATTTTGGCGGATGCAAAATCGACGGCAAATCCACAATGGCTGGATGCCAGTTTTTAGGAAATCGCCTCGTAACATGGCAGTGCAAGAAGCAGACTTGTATCGCTACATCAACTTGTGAAGTTGAATACATTGTTGCCTCAAGTTGTTGATCCCAAGTCATGTGGATACAACAGCAAATGCGTGATTACGGTTTAGAATTCCTAACTACTCCTATTTTAGTCGATAATTCTGCTGCCTTATCTATCACTAGAAATCCTGTGCTGAATTCAAAGACCAAACACATCAAAATTAAGTATCACTTCATACGTGATCGCTCTGATAAAAGGCTAATCGATGTTGTTAAAGTCCATACTGATGACCAACATGCCGACCTTTTTACCAAAGCATTTGATAAATCAAGATTTGACTTTTTATTATTGGTAAACGGCATTAAGGTCAAGCAAGAGTAATCCACATCGGAAAATCATTTTTGTAAATATCTTTGTGTTTTTAAAAATTATTGTAAGTTTGTTGATTTTAGGGGGAGTAAATCCAAATTTGAAAAATTCAAAAACATCGAAAAATTTCAAAACCCAAAAACAATAGAAAAACAAAAATGAGTTTCCTGGCGAGCAAAAGAGAAAATGATAGTACATCAGTGGTCTGTCCAAACCTTTTTAAACTGAAATGCAAAATGAAAAATGTTAAGCAACTCTATATAAGATGTATCGGTAGGCTCACAATCATCTTCAAGTGTGCAGGGTGATATAAACTTAAATCGACTAAAGACCAGGTGGGAACCATTCATTGGCATATGGTCTTAGTACCGAAATTTCGTTTGAGAGATTGCCGAGGTTCTGAGATATGTGGTCTTTATGCTGTTTATTATCTGGGTATCATGGTTGTTTCTTTTACCGAAACAAACGGAGACGAAGTCTAGATCTTCCATGATATCATACATACGTGTACATACTGCATACGACCTCAATAAGTGATCAACAATCACATGTCCACAAAACAAGTGATAATATATCACATTTATCCGGGAGTCAAGTTCGTCTCTTTGCTGTACGAAAGTACTGACCTGTTCACGGACTTGCTCCTGTGCCTTCATGCATCTGAAAATCAAGTTCCTCATCAATAAGTGATTCTATCACATAGGGCTTGTTTTCAATTAAAATAAGTGAGTTTCTCACATTTTCATATACGGTCAAACAGATGATAAATGGTATACTTACCAGTAAGATGAACTCTCGTGCATACCTTGATACGGGAATGTGTCGTGATGTGGATAAACACCGGTCGGTAAGTATAAATCATACCTTAACGTATCCCCTCGCCATGATTACATATGATAAGTTGAGCTTAGGTGGATAACAATACCGATAATCATTATAGGATGTTTATCCAAATGTTATAAAAAAGAACAACAAGAGCGTTTTGGCATGATCGTACACTGATATGATTCTCTTACCCTCGAAACTCGCAAAAAGAATGTTTGTATATATTTACTTTTCTTAGTTTCTGCAACACTGTATATATTTATTTACTGCTTTCCGTCTTTACATTTGAAATATTCAAAATGCCAAAAAGATTTTAGGTGTGTTTTAATATAAACTTTATAAAAGTCAAAAAGATTTTATTTCTGCTTTAGTTTTGATTAACCGATGTTGGAACTCAAGTCTTCGTTACCTGAAATCTGATTGAAAACCAAAACGACTGAATCTTCATAAACGGTCAGAGTTTGCAAGTTTTGATAGTTAATAATCAAAAATGAAAAATCTGTTAACTTTTCAAATTAATTGTCGGACGGTAGTTGAAAACATGGTCACATGTGTGTCATTTGTTTAAATGTTAACTATATTCCAAGCGTTTGTTCTCATTACGTGTTTAGCTTTCTTGCATGTGCAGATGCTAAAGGCGAGGATAACATGTTCGATGACAAGCTTCGGAATGAAGACACGACGTGAAGGCACTCAAATGATAAAGATGATCGAGTTGCCGCTGATCAATCATCAACACCACAAGGATCTCAAGTATTGAAGATCAAAAGATTCACAAGCATAATCAAAGGGGGAGTTTATTGATATACTTCCTAAATGAAAGCGGGAGTTTGTTAATACACTTTCTACGTGCAACACGTGAAGCCTTTGAAGATCCTTTCCGAGAGAATGAACCATCAAGAGATGGAGAACGAGATTATGAACCTCGCGAGCAGCATCCAAGGGGGAGTTTGTTGATACATATTATGTGGATACGGCTCGGATCGGTTCGACTCGGCTACAAAGTGAAGGCCGTAGTCAAGACAAGCTCCTGTCTTGACTCGGTATGCGATCTACTTTGCATCGAACGATGTAAATGCAACTGCGTGTGTGCAGTTTACATATTAGACTAGTTTATAGTGTTAAGTGTTTGTCTGTTTGTTTGTTTGGCCCAACAATCAAAGAAAGCTCAAGTCAAAGAAAGCCCAGTTGACAAAGTCCATGCCCAAGCCATTGGCCCAACACTTGTGACGAAATCCCTTAAGTTGGTGAAAACACCTTATGACGAAAACCCCAAAGGTGACGAAATCAGGGTGATTTCGTCATAATGATGGGATTTCGTTGATCAGATTTCGTGGGCCACTTGATTTCGTCAACTTGTTAGTATATATACACAGACAACAGACATAACATAGTTAGACAAGTGTGAATAGATTTGAGAGCGAACACTGTAAACACACACACACTGAGAGTTTATAAGGATATCATGTAAACATTGCTTTGTAACAGTTTCATACGTATTAATACAATGGAGTGTTAATCGTTGAATATTTGTGTTTGTGTTCGTAACTTGCTTTAACTTGCTCGTTTGGATTCCGCACTCTCGGGTTTGTCGAAAAACAGGGAATAGAGGTTACTCGATCCTCCGGGTGGACCTACAAGAATAGTGCCAGGCAGCTTGCCTGGCACTTCCCTATTTAACCAACCCATTTTTAATTTAACTTTATTTCCAGTTTAAAATTACGCTTTCGTCCTTCATTTATAATTACGTTTTTGCCCCACCCCCCTCAAAATAAAATTATAATTTTGCACATAGCTCAAAATTACGCTTTTGCTCTCGGTTCAAAAACTCATTTTTAATTTTGTTCCCAATTTAAAATTATGGTTTCACCCTCCGTTTACAATTACGTTTTTCCCCCGGTTCAAAATAAAATGTTGTTTTTTTCCTCTAGCTCAAAATTACGATTCTGTGCTCAGCTTAAAATTACGTTTTTGCTCACAGTTCAAAATAAATTTATGTTTTCCCCTAGCTCAAAATTATGATTTTGCTCTAAGTTTAAAATTATAATTTCGCCTCCAGTTGAAAGTATAATTACGATTTCCCCTCTGTACAGACATACATGTTATGAGAGAGAAATATTCGGCTTATTGCCCCGCAACGCGGGCGGGGCAAAAACTAGTTTTCTTACAAAATGCAAATAGAAAGTTTATAAATTAGCGGCAAGCGCATATTTGAACTTTGTAAATTTGATACCTTTTTATAATTAAACACAACAATTTTCTTACAAAAATGCAAAGAGAAAGTTTATAAATTAGCGGCAAGTGAAAATTTGAACTTTTTAATATTTGAATCACGTTTGAGTATACAAAAAACTGTAAGTTAACGTGGAGATGTATTTTGTGGAATCTTTGACTTAGTTGATACCTTTTGATAAAATAAAATGCCTTTGATAAGCCGGATTAAGTTTATTACTTGTTGAAGGCAATATAGTGAAATTCATACATCAACAACCATGAAGGGTGAATTTAGACAAACCTTACCTCTATCTATGAAGATAGAGATACTACTTACAAAGAAATCACCGAATCTAGAAAAGACAAAATACAAACACACTCCCTATATAGATAAAAAAAACTGCTAAATAACAAAGAGAGTGAAAAAGTAACCTAGTCAACTAGAAATACATATAACTATAACATCATAAGACATATAGAAAGAAAATATATGAATACATATCCATGCAAATTCCACCTTAAGTGTATGAGAATTTAGCCTCAAAATAAACCTAGGCTACATAAGTATCCTATCCTTAAAATCCTTCATCGAAATCCTACGTTTCCACGAACTCATATCCTGGATTTTGTCCTCACAAAGGTGCACCTCTACCAAATTATGTCTAATCTGCATATCTCAAGTCAATTTAATTAGGCGTACCTCGAGGGTTTCCACTACTCTAACTATTGTCGTCACCTCTCTCCTTTTCATATTCCTAATCTATCTCAATATCCCATTATTAATCTTATCTGATTTACTAGCTACTCATAACCTTTTCCCCCAAAACCTCATTTTTTATATGATATAATCTTTTGTGTTCACACATCTACGCCCAGTATCCTTAGTTCTACTATCTCAATTATGCGTGTCTATGTCTTTTCAACGTCGCCTACACCATTGAAATCACAGTAAATGTATTGAGTCTTAGCGTGACTAATCCTAAAACCTTTGCACTCTAAAGCTACTTTTCACTCGTCTAACCTCGCATTCAAGCTTTGTTTAGTCTCTGTACCCAACATAATATTATCTACAAAAAGGATGCAGCACGGAATTGTCTCTTTAGTTTACTTTGGCAACTCATCCAGGAGTGCCACAAAAAAGAAACATACTCAACGTTGACCCATGGCGAAGTCCTTCCTCCACATGGAAGAAATCAATATTTCCTACATGCATCGAACACTAGTTTCAGTCCTAGCATACATATATCTAATGTTGTCTATTTACTTCCCAAGAACCCATTGATGCATGTTGTTTAGAAGGAGTTAATTTAATAACTTTGGAACACGGTGTCTTGTTTTAAATTTATAAAAAAAAAAGATAATTACTTAGACTAAACACACACAGTAGGCAAGTGTACCTATCGTTTGTAGTAGAGTTTATGTATGTACCAAGTACCAAACCCTAAGGACACGACTTTTACTACACAACCTTTAAATTTCCATGCACGGCCTAGGCATGTGCATGGTCGTGCGTAGGGGTGTAAACGAGTCGGGCCGAGCCCGAGCTCGACCAGGCTCGAGCTCGGCTCGTTAGGTTTTTATGAAGCTCGAGCTCGAGCTCGGCTCGGTTCGAGCCTACTTTTTTGAGCTCGAGCTCGGCTCGCGAGTAAAACCCAAAGCTCGAGCTCGGCTCGAACTATTTTGAGAACAACCTTAAACAAGCTAAAAGCTCGGCTCGAGCTCACTTCAACATCGCTTAATCGAGCCAAAGCTCGGCTCTAGCTCGGCTCATCAATTTTATCATCATTATTAATATATTATATATAAAAAAATTAAAATTTTGTATGGGCTCGTTTAGGCTCGCGAGCCTAAACAAGCTTTGTATTTCAGGCTCGAGCTCGGGCTCTATAACAAAACGAGCTCTATTTCAGGCTCGAGCTCGGGCTCGGGCTCGTTAAGGCTCGGCTCGTTCGAGCTTTTAACCGAGCCGACCACGAGTAGCTCTCGAGCCTCTAGGCTTGTTTACACTCGTGCGTATCTATTGTTCTACTGGGCTGATTTTAGTTTTTATTTTTCCCCACCCCACACTTAGAATGTGCACTGTCCCCAATGTACTAATGCATGAAATGAGTGACTGTTACGGATAAAGGAACTGGTACCCCCACCCCCGGGTCAAATCCTTTTTCAATACGTGCGGTCAATACCCGCAATCGCCTTCAATGTTGTAATAGACTTAGCTTCAACCGAGATAAACATTTGGCATGACTAGACAGATAATTAGTAAACTAAGAAGTTAAAAAAAACTACTTGGTCCTAGTATCAAGAAGGCATACCTAGCGGCGGAAAAATCAAGAGTGCACGTGAAAATCAAACATTAAGTCCTTGATTTATTTCAGTCGTATGCACCAACTTCTCAATTTATTCATTATCAGGCTACCCCTGGAAACATTACTTTAAACTAAATCAGATAGGTAGTGAATCAATTTAGCAATCATGTGGTTTGTACATGAGTCACCACCACCACTTGAAATTTCCCAGATCGAAATTCACAAAGTTCAAGTAGTGAAGAAGGTGATCATCCCGACATGTCATATATGTCACATAAGTACACCGACTCTACCAAGTGAAGTGGTCTTCAGATTAAGAGGATTTTTTTGCAGAAATAGGTGGTTTGAACCCTAAAAGAGTGCCAATAGGTGGTCAACAAATTTGTTTCATATCTAGGTAAGTAGTTGTATGAAACAGCGACCTTCAAGTTGAATTCTGTCCAAAAGCTGCAAAATCTGCAAGTATGTAAGAAGGTCGCTGTTCTGAATAAAGACCTTAAGAGGTCGCTGTTTGATACATACATCTTCCAGAAGGTCGCTGTTTGATACATACATCTTCCAGAAGGTCGCTGTTTGAAACATATATCTTACGGAAGGTCGCTGAATCATACAACTTGCTTATAGAAGGTCGCTGAATCATACAGCTTTCTTATAAATGGTCGCTGAATCATATAGCTTTCTTATAAAAGGTCGCTGAATCATACAACTTTCTTATAAATGGTCGCTGGTTTTTGTTCGGAGACATGAAGGAGATGGTGCAGATGACAAATGAGGCCAAACTCAAACCGATCAAACTAACCGACAGTATCCTTCCACGTGTCATGCCCTTTTACTATACTTGTGCAAACACTCATGGTACGTACCTGCTTTCTTTCTAAGATGTTTGAAAGCTTTGTTTATCTAAGTGAGACCAGGGTTTAATCCCCTTAGTTAGTTTAGGGCTGTAATCGAGCCAAGCTGGAGCTCGAACTTAAACGAAGCAGCTCGGCTAGATTATTTTTTAGAGCAGAAAAGCCGAGCTCGGCTCGCCAGCACGTTAGTTTTTTTTAATAAAATTATTAAACTTTTATTAATAACATAAATAACAAAAAAAAATATTACACACGTATCTAAAAAATAAATATATATACACAACACACATACATACTAGCCATCGAGTCGAGCCATCAAGCTGAGTAACGAGCTGACCACCCCTGGCTCGAGCTCGGCTTGAAAGCAAAACGACCTTTTTTCGATCGAGCTTTTTTGTGGAGTTTCGAATGATTCTCAAGCCATGAGCTTTGGTGGAAGAGAAAAAGTGTAGTCTAGTAGTAGAATTACTCAGTGTGTGAGTTACGGTTCTAAAAAAAGATAAAACATCATAATATTCGTTTGTTTGATAACATTTCTATATCATTCAACAACCTTTTATAACATTTCTATATCAAACAGCGATTTTCTGGAAGTTTGTTTGATGAAACAGTGACCTTATGAAGATGGGACTATCATACAGCGACCTTAAGGAAGATGGGACTATCAAACAGTGACCTTAATGAAGATCGCTGAATGAAACAACCTCTTTCAGAAGCATCTGCAGCTTTTGTAGAAAGTCCAGAAATTTTGCAGAAAACAGGTTCAAGGTCGCTGTTTTGAACAACTACTTACCTAGATATGAAAACAAATTTGTTGACCACCTAATGACACTTTTTTCCATCTCAAGTCACCTATTTCTGCAAAAAATTCAGATTAAGACCGGAAGATATGGTGTAAGGAGGATGGTTAGTGAATCAATATGCCTTATCCTTTGATTAATCATAAGTGTTATATCAACCACAAACAGCCTAAAAAAACCTCTGTTTTCTTTGCATGCCTCAAACTCGAGGCACACAAAACAATTTCACCACAATAATTCTACCACTCCTTTTTCATCTTGACGTCAACGAGCTCCAAACAAAAACAAAACTAATTTGTTTTATCTTTTTTTTTTTTCATTTATCCATAAAAGATGATAGATAAATAAACCCATGAATAATAAAGTTGGGTTAGGTTTTTTTATAAACAAAAATAACCTAACAATATGTTATATATTAATGAGCACGACCATCCTAGCCGTTTCAAAGGTAAAGGCTAGTGCTTAGAGTTTTCCCTTATGTAGACTCTTTACCTAAAAAAAAAAGGTGTCACGTGATGTAATATTATTTAATCTCTTTATGGTTCTCGCAACTTTGGAAACAACTATAGCTTAGACCATTGGGTGTGGTTTGGTTAGTCTTTTTGGAGACCATCCGCCATGTAGGCGTCACATCACCACGGGAGGAGGACCATCCTCTTGGGGATTACCCAAGGGTGTGGAGGACTACCCACTTTAATAAAAAAAAATCAATATATAATTGAAGGAGAGAGAGAGAAACCTGAAGGAGAGCGAGAGAGGCAACTCGTCGCTGCCGTCTTCCAGGCGACGCCGGCGACGTGACGAGGGAGAGGGGGCGTTGTGCGACGAGGGGAACGATCCCCACACCGCATGGTCTTAGCCTTTTGTGGCAAGTGTTATTTTCTGAAGAGACTAGGTTTTCATGAAGCCCCTACAACATAGCATCCACCAATGTTAATTATTAAAAACAAACCCGGTCAGTGTTTCTTTGAGTTGAGCCTTTACTAATTAATTGTTTTGTACATATAT